>CM067371.1:73872140-73952140 GCA_034401795.1 Chaetoderma sp. LZ-2023a | reverse complement strand
TCCCCCCACCCCCACTCCTCCCGCACACAACATCAACATCACGTATCCATGTTATTTTGGGAGAAATTGTATGCAATTTGATTGGTTAGATTTTGAAGCCGCGAAGAGGTTCACTATCCGGATCTTATATACGAGCTTTATACTACTAAGCTTATAACGGTAAATAGGGCAATAATAAACCAACGTTTCGGCGGAATATAGTTATTAGAGCACGCGTATGATTCATGGACACTTCACGCTGTATACACGTGACATTATTGACATGAAAGGCAATTTAAGTTTTCTTTGCCTTGATTTCGTTTCTAGACTTGTTTACAAACTGACCACACCCGCTCCTCAATAAAGTTCACCCCTCCCCACCCTGGCAACAATACAATTATTGAGCCATTGAGCATCTATCTTCCTGCACCTACCCGCGGTCATCTTCGCATAGGATAACCCGCCCTCTATCCTTCGTCACCTACGTCATCACCCTTCGACCAATTTCTGATCCTCAAGGCGGCTGGGTATGCACCAACATCTTTCTGAAACTTTATTACCTTCGCCCCGTAGGGGTAAGAGAGTATTGCGATCGGGTCTGTCCAATCATGTATCTAAAAATTCACTGATCCGATTTGGCCCAAATCTTAACACAAGGAAGGAACTTGAGGATTTCCAGACATTGGCCGTGATCCCGATAAAAGAAATCGGATCACAATCCGGATCTATGGATATTTATGAAACTTCTTGTCCGATTTTGCTCGAATTTTAACACAAGAAATAGAAATGGTGTGAACATACACTAGGAATCCACAATTTTGAGTGTGAGCCGAAGAACTCCTGAAAATCCTGAAAATCCGAAAACATGTAGCAAATCAGGAGGGCGAGGGTCTGCAATCTCTGATTGCTAATGTTTCAAAATGTTGCTGAAACAATGTTTCTGAAATATTCGAATACAATGTTTTGGAAACTTATAAAGAAATTCCTTTGAGCAAAAGGGTCTACGACTCTACATGGGCCATCCCTTAATAGTAATAATGGAGATTGTATTTTAAGTCATTCGTTTCAAATTCTATAACTGTTATCATTTTGCTAATGCATAGCATATGTTAATATTTATTGATGATAAATTACATAGCTTTAGAAAATCCGGTCGTGAATTACCTCCCTTGAATTGCACGCAACAGTGACGTCATAGCGTCATAGCGGTACAAACGCTAAGCAAAGCCAATACAGACAACACCGTTTAAGCGTGGTAACTTTTTCGTTCTATTGTACATATGAATGAATTTTGAAATAGACAGTGATTTTGATGATATTCCCAACGTTGGCATTAGGCAACAGTTTATAATATCGGCGATGCCGTATTTATATTCAGAGTATCACTTTAAGATGAGAACAAGAAACATCTCAAGGTTAGGGTTAGGGTTATATTCCTATAAAAATTCATTCAATATCCAGCTGCATCCAGTATTGGTGGGAGGGGTGTTGTTATGGAATGTGTCTAATTTGGGGGAAGGTCTGCGAGTGAGTGTGGGTGGGCAGGGTGGAGTTCTGATGGTAAAGCCACTAAATCCTGTCCTTGTTCAGGACCATCTAAGGCACATTCAACAGCTGCACAATTTGGTAACAAACCCTCATCCGCAACAAATATTGTGCCAAGTTGTGATGTAGTATCTCCGATAGCGAGCTTTAAAGCTTGTACTTTAAATGTACCAATAAATGCACATGTAGACCCACATCCATTAAATGTACCATCAAAGCCTTCCACACATCTCGTGTCAGAGGAAATCCCGATAGATAGATAGATAGATCAATGGGTTGATTGTATCGAGTCACTTGTGTTCTGAATATACGCTGTGATATGATATCCCGATTCATTCTAATAGCCATCGCTGCAATATCTCTTTCAGGGGATTAAAAAACCAAGGGTAGATAAACTTGTTCAGCAGCACATATTTAGGATATGTCCATACTTCTGCAACTCACATTTCAGAGTATCGATCTATGTCTGACGTCATATGACGTTATAATCAGATAGGCGGAGTGTAGGATGACGTCATAAGCATTACGTCATAACTGAGTCTATAGGGCCCGTCTTTAACTCTTAATAGTCCGACACGGTTTACGAATTGTATGTCTCTACGATTTCATAAACATGCTGTTGAATATTTTGAAACTAATTTGACTGGTCGCTGTTGCTTGAAATTAATAGTCGGGAAATTCAGCGATCGATCGATCCCAACACGAGCGAGGTGTCGGTGAGAAATCGGCGGGGTATAGCTAAAAATTGAATAGTCCATTTAGTCCAGTCAATCTAGGCCAAAAATATTTTAACCCGGAACAAATTGCAACAGAATTTTTTTTACCTCGCCCAGTGTATAGGGGGCCATCATGTACAACATATCAAAAGTCCTCCAAAATTCCAATAGGGGAAAGGGTAAAATTTGCATAATTATTACCAGATTTGGGCCATTTCACCTGAAAAATCAATTTTTCTTTATTTCTTTAAAACCGGTATGTAATATATGTGTGACTGGGTATTTTTGGACTTTTTTAGTAATAAATGAATACGATTGACATATTCTCCACAAATTAAATGTATTGTGTTATGCCACTTGCATGAATTTACCTAATACCATCATTGATATTGATACAATACATATTAAATTTTATTATGTCACGGTATTGTGTGTTTCTAAGCTAAGCTAAGATGAAATAGTATGGCATAGGTACCTGGTTTCTACTAATTTCATCTTGCATCAATTATCCAAGTCATCTTCCTCAATGAGCGTTATTGAATTCGAGCAACTGAGACCCTTACAGTCTTCGCAGGCGGATGTGCAGCTGATCCCATGTTTTCTACAGGTGCATCTCTTTGATTCACAGCCAGTTTTGCAGCTGCATCTAAATGAATACAGTAAATCGTCAGGTGCTGCCAGCATGTCAGTCTTAACAGGCAGCATTTGGTGGTTGAGAACTTTCCATCCCCATTCTGTTGGATCCATATCTCCAGCATCTCCTCTCCAAACTTGAATTTGGTAGTACACGCGAAGACTGTGAAACTTTGCGGATGCGGGTGTTGGTGGTAAATCTCGTGCTTCAACATACTTGGAACTTTTTGCAACCTTCTCCCTGAATCGCTTGTATCGCAAAGCAACTAGACTATCCATTGAAGTGCCATTGTATAGAATAAGCATTGCCTTCTCACCTGCTTTTATCACGTCATCTTTATTCGCATTACTCATTGTAAACACTTCCGCAATTTGAGAGAGTTCTTTGCAGCACTGGATTTTGCTAAGGGATGCAGATTTTCCAATTCCATAAAGCCTAGATGTTGAGTCACAGCCAAGGATAGCATGGATAAATAACAGCTGTGTGCACAAACAGAACCCGAGTTTTTCCTTTGCCATTTTGATATTCCACAGTCGGGGTTTCTTTGCATTTTGCTTTGGCTCTGGTCTGAAAAATAGATGACAGCCATTCATATCAGTATGGTATAGAAGCAACACCAGTAGGTCGGTATCGTCTCCAACAAGAGCAGTATTTGTTGACTTTGAAGCCAAGATAGCCGTTTGCGTAATTAAGACATCAGCATCACCGCTTGCCTTTATCGTTAAGCATCCAGCCTATTTGAGAGATGAACTTAAGATTGATATGAACCGATGTTTGTTCTGCTTGTTACTAAGAAAATCAGGCTTACTCAGAGTTACAACTGTTTGCGGAGTCAGTACAACAGTTGCGCCTGATCCACGAGTTCGCCTCTTATGTGTTACATCTTTTATGTCTGGGCCTTGGTCATAACCATAAAAAACTACTGTAGCCTTTCCATATTTGCTTATGCAATATTTTACATATCTTTGACAAACATTTGCAAATGTCTCTCCACGCTGCCATGGAACACGGTGTAATAGAGCTCCTCCATCAAGCACATAGTGGACATAATCTGGAAGGACTGCATCTTCATTTTGAATTAATTTCCTCAATGCATCAGCAAGTGCCGGCTTATTTGCTTCCCATGGAACAGATGAATTATCAAAGAGTGCGTGCGGGCGGATGAGTGCACAACTCATACTCAAAATAAGATGCTGGATTCCCTTTTGATCCATTTGTAGCAATTAAACTGAGTCTTTGAAATAGGAGTTGTGGATCAATTTGTACACATTCATCATCAATCTTGAGAGATGTTTTGGATGCTAAGGTAATAGCTTGCCTCTTTCTCTGGAACGAAATGCTTGATACACATTGGCCACACATCGAATTAATAATTGATTCTCCAATATCTTTAGCATCGTCAACATTGACTGATTCATGTGCAGACAATCCACTAACAAGTCCTCTAAGAGAAGGGTCTGGTCCAAATGGATTCAGTTCACTAAGGCGATACTACATTGAAAGTCATGAGTACTTACTGGATAAATATCATAGCCACGTTTCTTTCCATCTTGAATTTTTGCAGGGTATCCGCATAGCAAACAATGTTCACTAAAATTGAATGTTGGACTTTCTGAACGGAGTGTTCGCATGGGTGGCGGAGATTGTTCAATTTTCTCTGCGTCACGGGCAATCCGCTTGGGATCAATGAACTCCCGTCGACATTTTACATGAGCCCTCTGTCCTACTTCAGCTATGACATCGCTTTCACGGGCTCTGCTAGCATTGTTAATACCGTCACAGCCTTTAACTCGAAGCTTAACAGTTTGTGAGCCATTTTCTAGGCTCTGGTTACAAATAACGCATGTATGTATCTAAATCCATGTCCATATTCTGATTGAATTGTATAGAAATTTATTCAAATTGTGAGATAAAAGTGAAAATTTAAATGCAATTTATTTTAGATAAAATTTTAAAAGCGAAAAACAAAATTAAACTTACTTTAAATATAATTTTTTTAAATTACCCCGGCCCTGTGCATACAACCATATTTAATCTGTGGTTTGGAGAATTTGTACAAGTGGTTCAAGGCAATATTGCCAATTGCTTACTGTCTTCCGTGACCATGAAATTCAGAGCTTAGACAACATTTCTACTTCGTTTATTTGCGGAATGAAGCAGGTAAGGGAAGTTTCATTATTCGGATAATGGCGGTAGCTAAATATGCGAATTTACCCACTTTCCCATCGAGGGATTTTGGAGGACTTTTGATATGTGACACCTGGCAGTCCCATGAATGCCGCAGAAAAGAAATAAATTCTGTTGCAATTTGTTCTAGGTTAATTTGTAGTTTTACTGGACTAATTGTTGTCATGTCGTCTTGAGAGATTTGGTCTGTTCTTGCTTAAACTGTAAACGGATGTGACTTTTTGAGCTGATGGTGCATTTTTTCATCATCTGAGTTATCTGTTGATTTCATTGAACCTGGTGAAATTATTGAAATCTCAGTGTATATGTCCAAGAGCCAATCAATACATGATGACGACACAACACTTCTCATAATAATGTTAGCCAACTCTTTTATATAGGGATATTTAGACCTTACGCGCCCAGTGATGATGATGCAACGGTTATATGCATGTAACAGGACAAATTGTGTAATGTATTTGCCTGCGTAGTTAATATGTCATGCAGATGATAAACCTCCCTGACTTGACTCAATCCCATTATAAATAATTGACAAAAAAAATAAAAATAAAAATATTTGTATGAAAAGAACCTCCTACAAAGGCTCCCATAGACATATGAAAGCCTTTGTGCGAGGTTTATCATCTGCAGGGCATATAAATCACGCAAGCAAGTATCTTGCATAATTCGCCCTGTTATATGCAGTAAACCATTGCATCACTATTATTAAGAATTGAACGTATACGGTCAAAGTCTCCCTGTGGGTCTGTTGAATGTATGAATTGCAGAAGTAGGTCAACGATATCAATGTATAATGAGCAAAACGTACCATTTGGATACGGTGATGAGCAGAATGATTGAAGTGATGGATTACACTGACAATTTCGAAGTTCAGCAATATCTCCAATTCTTCTTGTCATGGTTTTGGGTGGAACCCATTCAGTGGAACTGTCATGGGAATCTATGTAGAGAGGAATCTTTTGACGATTGTTCCACTCTCTGTACGTGATCCATCGAGCAATAATATAGCTAAATTATACCCAGGAATGGCCCTGTTGTCATAATATTGCATTGAGAAATCCAGCTGTTAAAACAGTTTGCTCTACTAGTACACATCGCAACTAACAACCGCCAGAGCATGGGTCCAAAATGCACAATAAGTTGAGGATAATGTAATATACGAGGTTGTCAGGTAGGAAGCTGGTGGCTGGGGTGGGGTGGGGAGGTTGTAGTATAATTCTAATGCCTACGTACACAGCGTGGATACAAACGAAGGTAGCATCTTTGTTTTCACAACTATTTATCATGGCAACTGTTTCTATTTACCGCTAACACCATTGTATACAGAGCATTTAAGCTGGTCGCGGGATCATCGACCACTGGCAAACATCTAGATTTATGAGGCGAAATTGTTTTATTCTCTCTATAACTAAGACAGTGAAGTCACACCATCCATATGTTGTTTTGAATGTGGTCTTCCTCTGTAGATGCCAAGTTAATGCAAGGTGTGACAAAAAACCCGATTTTTGCAATGCATTATTTGTCGCAATGTGGCCGTTGTACCACTTATAAGCTGTGCTACGTTCTGAATCCGATGTGGCATGATACGTGTGTCTCCATATGTGTATTATGGTCATAGCTGGGCAAGCAGGTAATTCATCGATCCTTTTTGAGAAACGACAACACGTGACGCATTGGCTGGAGAGTCACCTAGCTACTGATTGCTGTAGAGCAATGCTAGTCATGAAGTGGGTTGTGTTCTTAGCTGAACGAGTCTCCTTGTGAATGCCATTATTGTCCCAAAGCAGAGTAACAGGAATATCTGGAGATATATTTGCAGGCATTCGTGCATTAGTGCGAAAATTTGGTTTTGCCAACCCTTTCCGGTAAGGAACTGACTGCCTCTTGTAAGTTTGACGTAGACACAAGTTGCACGCTTCACGTATACACCGCTTTGGTTAGTGCCATATGCAATGATCCGCAGCTCATTATACAGTGCCCTTTATACAGTTTTTTGTGTAATGGATGAATGCACATTTAGCTGTGACCGGCCCATCTCTAGCTAAGCTCCGCAAACGACTTGCAGGTGTTGGATCGATCGATCCCTGCACTCCCTGAATCTCAATTTCCGGAAAACTATACAGGCAAGATGTTGAATATTTTCAAACTAATTTGCCTGGGTTCTGTTGCAGCAACATCACCCAGTCAAATTAGTTTCAAAATATTTAACAGAATGTATATTACATAGTAAAGACATACAATTCGTACAACTTTCCGTACTTTTAAGCGTTTATAACGGACTCAATTACGTCATTCATGACGTAATGGATTATGGCGTCAGTCTACATGTGACCTTTTTATTATGACGTGACATGATTGATAGATACACTGAATTCATCGATGGCACACATTTGTCTTTTGGCAACCTCTGGTTGATCGGAATAAGAAGGTTGAAGAGAGTTTAAGACTGGAACTGAATCATGAATAGAATCATCAGAGATGTCTTGAGTCACACGTGGCTGAGGCATATCATTCACTCCTTGTATCGCATTTTAAACAATATTTGAGTCTACACAGGCAGATGTATTTTGTTTCGTTTTTCATCAACTTATGGTACATTGTCAAAATGTTTCGTGTCATACTCTGTAGTATCCTTTGTGTACGAATCCGCTGCCTAAATATACATCCCTTTCGGACCATGTCGAACAAGACCATTTCAGACTCACAGACGAAGACAGGTTGCTCTCCAATTGTCTTTAAGATAAGTTATATACTTTCCCTGAGTGGTAATTTGATTGACTGATCTGTGTCCACGTCTTGAGGAATCTCGACAAATCTGTCTCTAACATCGAGTATCTTGGCCATAAATTACTGCTCGTTGGATCTTAGTACTGTTTGAATGCATCTTCATATGCATCGCGTGAACAGCTATTTACTTGTAGAACGTAAGCTTGCTTTAGTATGTTCTATAACAACGGTATGATCCACGAACAAGAACCAGCCATTACATCGGCTCCACTTATAGCTCAATCAGAAGGCTGATGAAACATGCTTTAATTCATGAATCAATTTCTCCGTCAACCATATGACGTCATAATCAACTATGTGACGTGTAGGATGATGTCATAATCAATACGTCATGAATGATTCTATTTAGCCCGTCTTGAACTCTTAATAGTCCGACACGTTGTATGAATTGTATGTCTTTACTATTTAATAAACATGCTGAACTGAATAGTATGGCAGCAACAGCACCCAGTAAAATTAGTTTCAAAATATTCAACAGCTTAACTGTATAGTTTTCTGGAAATTGAGAGTCAGGGATATCAGAGATCGATCGATCCCAACAGGAGCGAGGTGTGGTGGAGCTTAGCTAGAGATGGGTGGGGCATCGCTAAAACTGGAAATGTCTATTATTTCTTATTGCGCTACGGTTTCTGATGTAGTGATTAAGCAATTATATCCTAAGAGAAGTACTTTCCCTTATTTATTGTGAAGAATTTGCATCTTTATTTCGGTTCTAGATTGCATTTACCTATGGTCTAAAATGCTTAACTATCTATAATTGCGAATTAGTCAATGTGTTGAAAATTGTACCTGGATCTCAGTCATAGTGTTTCAACCTTTGAAATATCCACAGATGCAAGAGTTGGTGATGCGTGTCCTGCCTAATGGCATATGCTAGATATAAACACCCAGCATGACGCTGTCCCAGAAATTACCAGAATAGGCAGAACAATTTAAACATGTGAGCCATATGTCAGTCTGTGTGGTGACATAAGTCGATCTGTGTTGCGACATATGTCAGTCTGTGTGGCGAGTGATGTGGATACTTCAGATAAGATTATTATTGTACCTTTTTAGATGATGACATGTGCATACCAATATAATTCCCAATAGCTAGAGGTTTAAGCAAGAAGGCAATTCGATTTATCCTTCGATCGTGTGTGTCTTATCTGAGTTAAATTTGCTTAAAGGGGAACACAAACGAAAACTTATTTCAATAAAAACCACCAAAAAAATAAAAGATGTTATCATAATTTATAAATTAAAAAAAGGTTGACAGATTTTCACAAAAATCTATCATTATTAAAGTTTCGGTTAAAATCATGAATTGTGGCATGCCATAAAGTTCATGGTATGACGCCATCGCGTGATTCGTCACCCACGTCTATGGAAGGGTTTGTGGCCTTCTATACACGTGGATTCAAATTACGCCACACATGTCTTCAAATTAGAGGAAACTAGCGTCTCATATAGTTACAAAGTGTGACATCAGCACTGATTTAAGATCCAGTTTAACAAACGGTAGTATTTCACTTGCATCTCATTAATACGGTGGTGTATAGATGAGCTGTTGTGAGCTATCAATGATCAACAACAAAGTACTCTTCACGTGATGACGCCTTACCACAACCGTTATTCACGCGATGACGTCACTGCGTGATGCTCAGGAGAAATTCAAGAAATTGATGTACTG
The DNA here is from genome assembly GCA_034401795.1 of Chaetoderma sp. LZ-2023a. Lineage (NCBI taxonomy): Eukaryota > Metazoa > Mollusca > Caudofoveata > Chaetodermatida > Chaetodermatidae > Chaetoderma > Chaetoderma sp. LZ-2023a. The sequence goes on along the minus strand of CM067371.1, from coordinate 73,942,620 downwards.
TGGCGGAATTTACTATTAAGGAATTGCAAAACATGCCAATAATATATTTCATTTTATTTAAAGTATATTCAAACTCATTTGTCGTGCTATAGTCGTCCTCTGCGTTTGTGTTCCCCTTTAAACCAAACACATACATCTTTATAATTATGTAACGCCAATTGTACATATCTACGCTATGGTGAATCTCAGATAATAGATCTGGAGCCTGCAGGGGTCTATTTCTTTATTTAGGGTTGGATAGCTCACAAGCTAATAACTTTCTCGATACTCGACATATCTTACTGATTTGTCTTTTAAGTGAATGTGCGATTATGTCCGCATGTATAAGTATGCCATTTCATACGATTGGTCGGATGGTCGGAATACGATGATCATAAGTTTAAATCAAAGAAAAGTACCAAAAACCTATATTGTACTAGGGGTTCAGCCAACTCTTAATTTAAACCATTTTTCAAAATCAGCCAAATGACTGCAAAACGTATCTTACTCTGCAAAATGATTCAAATATGTTATATCGAGACAGACATTTGCTAATATTCAATCAGCAATGATATGCCTATGCAATGTCGGCGTAAGTTTTGTTTACTATAGCCTATAGCGCATATCCTTACAGGTCCAGGTTTCAACAGTCATTGAATGGACATCGAATGACGAGAATGTCACGACGACCAGGCAGAATTTTACATCGTATATATCACTGGATAATACCACACCCACGCACACACAATTAGTTTGTAAATTGTATGTGTATTAGTAATTATGGCCATTTCTATGTGTACATTATAATTAAAGCTGTCGACGCGGCAGAAGCAGCACACCGCCCGAGGCTTTTTGGGAAACGCTTTTCCTTCTGCCGTTATTCATTAAAACCACGCACAACGTATTACCAGAAGCAAGAAGCATGATCCCATTTATTTTGATCACAATTCGCCATTTAATAAAGTTGTTAATCAAAATTTTTTAATGATTACTAAGTATAATATACGTATATACAATTTAGGAGTACATGCATTCACATGGTGCTTGGTGTTGGAAAGATTCCTGGCAAAAAATATTACTGTCCAGCACAAAGACGTCACGTGTCTTTAATGAAACCTAGCCAGCCGTAATAACTATGCCTATAATGTCATCATTAACCCCAGCTGCCTCTGTTCACAGCGCCAACAACACTACTACTACTACTACTACTACTACTGCTGCTGCTGCTGCTGCTGCTGCTGCTGCTGCTGCTGCTGCTGCTGCTGCTGCTGCTGCTGCTGCTGCTGCTGCTGCTGCTACTACTACTACTACTACTACTACTACTACTACTACTACTACTACTACAACTACTACTACCACTACTACTACTACCACTACTACTACTACTACCACTACTACTACTACTACTACTACTACTACTACTACTACTACTACTACTACTACTACTACTACTACTACTACTACTACTACTACTACTACTACTGCTGTTGCTGCTGCTGCTGCTACTACTACTACTACTACTACTACTACTACTACTACTACTACTACTACTACTACTGCTGTTGCTGCTGCTGCTGCTGCTGCTACTGCTGCTGCTGCTGCTGATGTTGCTGCTGCTGCTGCTGCTGCTACTACTACTACTACTACTACTACTACTACTACTACTACTACTACTACTACTATTGCAGTTACACATGCAGTTATAGTTGCAGGATTGACGCTACAGCTGCAGCAGCAGCAGGGGTGGAGGGGAGAGTAGAAAGAGGATGAGGAAGGGTAGAAGGCGAAAGAGCAAGGGGGTAGCGGGCAAAAGCCCCATGTTTAAATCCGGGGGACGTGACGTGACGATAGGTCCTATCCGTTAAGGTCATTATAGACAATGTTATTGCTGTTATTATTACTAACCAATATCTAAATTGCGCCACTTTGAAAACAGCGCAGGATCAATGTACGGTACAGGCCCACTATTCAATTGGATGCAAGAGTGGCCCGTTGGTCAATGGCGCAGGACCGATAACCAAAATCATATTTGCGCCAATATTCAAATGACTGCGGGCTGACATCCGCATACAGAGACAACTCTGACTATGTCTAACCTTCTAACAAGAAACTGTGCTCGACATCCTCGGACAACGCAATCTTCCCAGAAGCATACCATAGCTACGTGGAATGTACGTGGTCTGACTGCAACATCAAAGAGGCAAACCTTGGGTGCAGACTGTGAACACTATTAAATCGATATCACATGCATTCAAGAGACTAAAGTAGCTAAACACTCAGAGTAGCAACTTCAGACAGGCCATAAGCTAGTACTCATGGAACAAAAACAGGCCACTTTTCCGTGGATTAGGCTTCGTAATCGGATCGAGGGTATTGGACGATGTCATTAGTTTTAGATACGCCAGTGATTGCGTTGCATTTATCGACCTGGCTATACCAACGCGAAAGCGCACCAACACTAAGTGTCGCATAGTCAACGCATATGGGCCAACTACCGAAAGGGCCAAAGAGAATCCAGCTATATTAGATTCCTTCTATGCAGAACTGAGCTCCGCCATTGCTACCACAGCTAGATGGCAACTGCTCGTATGTCGCGATTTCAACTCCAAGCTGGGTAAACTCGGCATTGTTGACAAAAGTTTAGGACTTGGCTCATGCATGGGATCGTAAGGATAGGGCACACGTAACAGCAATGGAGATGCACTGGTGGCATTCCTTAGTTCCAACGGCCTATTTGCCACAGATACGGCTTTCAAACACCCATGCTGCCACCGGACAACATAAACTGGACACATTGCTGATCACAAAGCCCCAAAAGGTTCTAAGGTTACAAAAGCTGTCTTCAACCAAATAGATTTCATACTATGCAAGACAGCAGCAAAAAACCCTACTTCGGGATGTAGCGAACGTTTAAAAGTTCTTGCTATCCAACAAGCAGATGCCCTAGCAGATGAAATCACTGCCGCGGATGACTGCCACAAAATGTTTCGGGCAGCCCGAGCCCTGAGAGTGTACACTGTACACAACTCTGAAGGACACTTTATCGGGGCTGACCAGGGCAAAGCCGAGGCAATTCGAGAATGGTTCAAGGAGCAGTTCATTGACCATGATGATAAGCCCTTGTACCCATTCTCAGGAGACGCCAGGCCATTAATAACACCAATCAATACAGCAGAGGTTGAGAAGGCACTTAAAGACGTGCATCGGGACCTGATGGCATGAGCAATGAACTTTTCAAATATGCAAGTGACATTATCTCAAAACCGATCACGCATATCAACAATTCAGCTTTTATGCACCACCTTCCCATCGACGCTGTAGGCAAAGGCATCCGTATCGCGCTACTCAAGCCCAAGCAGCCACCTGGCCTCCAGTCAATCAGCGGCCCATTGTGCTCCTTAAGAGCATACGGAAAATCCAACCCAATGTTACTCTGTGCAGCATCCGAGACAAGATCGACGACTTCACCGGATCATGCCAAAGTGGCTTCAAACGTGGATTCAGCTGCGCAGACAATGTATGAGCCCTATGTATGCTTGTGTCGGTAGTCATGTCCAAACACTGGGATTTCCACAAAATGGTCATTGACATGTCACGAGCCTTCGACACAATTAAGCACTCAATTATCCTGGAAGTACTACGCCAGGCCAGTTGCAATGAAGATGCGCTACGACTAGTGAGACTACTGCTTGCAGACACCAAGCTGAGAGTACGAGTCAAGTCAGTGAAGTCTGTAAAGTTTGAGACATCAATCGGCTCCCCACAGGGAGATAGTCTATCCCCTGTGCTCCTCATCGGTTACCTGGCTGCTGCATTGAAATCTTTACGGGAAAATTTCCACAAGCCCCCCCCCCCCCCCGGTGTCAACACCGGGCAAGGCCGTTAGAGATGGATAATGCCGACGATGTGGACCTTATAGATGAGGAAAAGAAACCCCTTGACGAACTTCTCCCAATAGCTGGAAGCAAACTAAAAATTGAGAATCTCTTTATGAATGAATCCAAAACACAGTTCACCCACATATACCTATCTACAAAGCATGAAACTAAGGAAAATGACGATCCACTCTGTGGCGGCGAACCATGAAGAAAAAGACAAATCCTGGGCTCACTGCTTTGCAGTACTACTGACATTGATGCACGCTGCATCATTGGGAGCATAGCTTTCCAGTCCTTCTGGAAGCTAGGGATTCGTAGATCAAAGATGCCTTTGGTAAAAAGACTACGTTAGCTGTAATTGTAACAGCTGGGCAGCTTCAGAGGCATCTCTGGACAAATTTGACGCCTGCCACGTCAAACACCTACGCACCATTACTGGACACCGATGGCCAGAGAGCATAATTTCCAATGATGAACTATACAAGATGTATAATACGCAGGCGCTGTCTGTAAAAGTCGCAACGCAAAGATGGTCCATGTTTGGCCATGTGCTAAGGATGCTAGAAGACACACCAGCACAGAGAGCCTTGGAATTCGCCCTACTCGGAGCCAGCAAATGCAGAGCCGGGAGAGGACGTCATTGCATAAATCTGCTATGTGTGCTACGAGGTGACCTCAAGAAAGCAGGATTTGGTACACTCAAGTCAAGAATGGACCTGAGGAAGCTAAGGGTCTTGCTGGAGGACAAGACACAGCGGGCAAAAGCGAAGAAGGACTGATTGCAGTTGTAGGAGGTTTCTACTACCACAGCCGCAAAATACAGTAAGCATACATACATTCAAATGATGACAGGACCGGGTATTAAAGATTACATCAGTTGTTGATTCTATTTATGCGAGCCACGTCTTCTTTCTTTTTCGTGGGCATCTGTACGACCAAAGCGTTTCTTAGCTTTAATCTAGGTAAATCTACAATAGAAAATTCTCGTTCTTTTATCTAATGGTTTAAATTTCCATCTGTCTTCTCTTGAAGGTTCTTGAGATGTTCAACGATAGTACTTGGATATTTTTCCTTGCACCAATATCATCTGCATATTGTTGCAAGTATGAGATTAGATGTGGGCCCTGCGCCGTTAACGAGCGGATTCACCACTGTCCAAATGGATATCGGTCCCTGTGCCATTAATCAACGGCCTGCTCCGATATCCAAATATATATTAGTCCTGCGTCGTTGACCAATGGACTCGCCAAAATCCAAATATATATTGGGCCTACCACATTTTGTAAACGGCACAGGAGGAATGTTCAATGGGGAAACTTGTATATAGTCGCTACATTAACACTCCCGGGAAATGACTTCAGAACATCTAATTTCCAAGCTTGTCATAGAGAGAAACAAATTAAGAATGCGGTTTATCAGAACACCGAGAAATAGCTAGCTTCTCAGAGCCCGGACTCGGGAAGCAGCAGCAATATGTTGAGCCAGTATTAATCTTTGCTATGTTATTCACCCTTTATAACGGGTTATCTACCCTTTACCCTGGTGGAATCGGTTTGGATTTAGTTAGTTAATTATCTAGTTTAATTAGTTATAACTCAGAAACGCTTTCAGTTTCAAGTTAATTCCTACAGAGGCAGTAAATAAACCTGGCGTATTTTTAGAAAAAATATTACTTTAAGTCGTTTCTATCTTAGCAGCACAATTTTTTAATGTTGGAAATCAACATGGGTATAGGAATGAGTCTTGGTCTGGGGGTCTAAACTGTGGGTGGGGCCAAAACCTAAGGGACCACTAGGGGAGAAGGAAGTCCTGGGGATGGCTACCAGCACCCCTCGTCACCCCCTGTTCATAGGCCTATGATCAATCTAATTTACACTATATAACATGTATACACATAGATCATGATGGCTGCAGCTATCATACAGACCTACAATCTCCCTACTGATTATATTGAAAACATTTGTCTGAAAATAATTGCTACATAAGCAAGCAACACATTTTGGTTGAATTATTTTCAAAATGTCCATCATGTTTCAAAATGGGCTCATTTTAATCCACCTTATACTACAGGAAGAATGTGGCTCAGTTGCACAAAAGCAGGTTGCCATTTCATCTTGTTTACCATTATTAGCTAAATTGACTAACAAAATATTAAATCAACCTTGTGTAAAATAAGCAGAATTTTAAACATGATGAATATTTTGAAAACTATAGCACTGATGATATATATATGTATTGATTTTTTTTCTAAAATAAACATCAAGACTTAAATATTAACATTTCAAATGAAGAGTATTAAAAACTTGACTAGCAATGAAAGTCAAATCATAGCATAGACACTCTGGCAGTATGTGCTAACAGGAACAACAGTTCTTTTCTTTGTAAGCACTAAGCTCATGATTAGCAAGTCTAGCCCTATCGTAATGTAACTGTGCACACCCATACTCCAGCTAATTCACATGAGTTGCATATAACGGATAATGCAATGATGATGATTGACTTAATTTTAACCATTAACATCTTGCTAAAGCAGGCAGATTAACATTTTTACTAGAGATATTTAGAAGCACGCTTGTGCAGGAAAAACCAGCAAAATTAATCTCAACATACTGAAAAGATTGTCTCATTTAAATTGAAATAGTTATTACAGGTATATGAAAGTAACAAATCTTAGTCAAAATCTCAATTTTAATGTATGCATACAGGAAAGGTTTTGAACATTGAGCACACAATGGTCCTCGATTATGCTCGATATGGTGCTTTCCATACATCAAGTTCAACATAAATATGTTTGCTATTTTAATATCAGTATTTGTCAATTATTCAATTATTTGAATTTAGCATTGTACACGATTATTTATTTTTAAATAATTGTGATTATCAATTAGATTGTATAATTGTGCAAGCCTACATCAGTCTACATATCACTTATACTTATACTTATCATATACTATCTATATAGGCTAATGCCTGTATGTAGATTGTGGTTACTTAATTGTCAACTAGTCCATGATTTGTTTTGAAGCAGAAGCAAGATAATGATTATGCACAGGTTGTTGATTGTTGAATATACCAGCATCCAGACCAATACGAGTCTAGTCTGTTTTTGAGACGTTTAGACTTATGGCAATGACTATGTCTTCTGGGAAGCTATTTGTAATACAGTTTGAATAGAAATTTTGCCTAACAAGTTTGTTACTTCTGTTCTTAATCAGATTCAAGCTATGACCCCTTGTGTTGCTTTGCTTATCTGGCTTTAGGAATGGGCTTTGGACGCGATCAACGCCAGGAAGGTATTTATAAGTTTCTATCATGCCCCCCCCCCGCGTGATCGACGGTAGTAAAGAGTTGGTAGTAATGTATAGATACTTTAGCCCTTCTGCATAAGTGTAATTTCTTATAGAGCGTATATGTTTGGTGGCTATTCGCTGCACGTTTTCAAGAATAACACACTCCTTTTTTTTAAATAGGTGTCTATGGACCATTCCCATATTCAAGTATAGGTCCAACCAGCGAAGTTTCGAGCCTTACTAGTATTGGGCAGTCTAAGTGGGTTAGTGATCTTCTTATCAGTCCTAGGATTTTATTTGCCTTGGATGGCTGAATTTGACAGTGGGTGCTAAATTTTAGTTGGTTGTCTATGTTCAGATTTAAATCCTTTTCGACAATTGTTTCTTCAAGTTTAATGTCTGTGTTGAGATCGTTCATAAAGTATGAAAGCTTGATATTAGTGGTCCCAAGGTGCATTGCGCAGCATTTGTCGACATTGAATTTAATTTACCAGGTGCTGAACCAGTTTGTGATATTATTTAAATCGTTTTGTAGATTTAGTGCATCACTTGGCGACTTAATTTCTATATAAATCTTTGTATCATCAGCAAACATATTAATTTCAGAATGATGTATTACTTCGGGTAGGTCGTTTATATAACAGATGAAAAGATGTGGCCTCAATACGCTACCTTGGGGTACACCACTGATAACTGTAGTTGGAACTGATTTGCAGCCATTCATCAAAACCTGCTGGTCTCTGTTTGTCAAAAAATCAGTTATCCATTTTAATAAGTTCCCTCGGATACCATATTTTTCTAGTTTAATAAGTAGTCACTTGTGCGTGCGGTACAGAGTCGAATGCTTTGGCAAAGCCTAGATATAAGGCATCGATAGAGCGATTGTGATCGAATGCCAATGATGCTGGCGTGATGTAATTAGGTTGTCCTGTTCAAGATGATTTACTATATATAGTCTTTTATAATAGATTCAAAGAGTTTACAAATTACCAATGTAGGGCTTATGGGGCAATAGTTGTTGACTGAGTGTTTATTTCCCTTCTTAAAGAATGGAGATACATGCCCTAGTTTCCAAATTTGTGGTAGCTTACCTTGCCTTAATGAACTTGTAAAATGATGTAATAATGGGTATGTAATGTCATATTTGAGGTACCTCAGAACACGTGGGTATATTCCATCTGGACATGCAGATTTGTTGATTTTTAAATTGTTTAGTTTTTAATTATCGCATCTTTTGTGATTCGATGCATTGTAAGGGAACATTGAAATGCCTAGCTTTGAAACTGGTCAGTTGTCTATTATCCTCGCGTGTAAAGAAGATGCAAAGTATGTATTTAACGCTTCTGATTTCTTTCGTGGTCAGAGTGCCATTAGTTTTCATGATGTCACATATTGTACTTCTAGTTTTAATGGACCTTTCCATTTTTAGTCATGCCACGCCCATCACTAGCTAAGCTCCACCCACACCTCGCCGTGTTGGGATTGATCAATCCCACAAATGCCCTAGCTATCAATTTCCTGAAATCTACACAGGGAAGTTGTTGAATATTTTGTAACTAATTTGACTGGGCGCTGTTGCTACGTATGGCAGCAACAGCGCCCAGTAAAATTAGTTTCAAAATATTCAACAGAATATTTATTAAATAGTAAAAGCAAACAATTTGTACAACAACGTATAGACCGTCTTCAAATATGCGTTCGTGACGTACTTATCGACGTCATTCATGACGTCATTCATCATGATGTCATTGTACACATCACGCAGTTCATTATGACGTCATATGATGGGTGGGTACTCCGGAAAGGTGAATTCTGCTTTGAGCCTTTGCCTCATTTTCTAATTTCCGTTCAAAATCACTTTCAGCTATTCTGCATTCGTTTTTGGCCTGGTTTCTTGCCTTTGCATAATTTTTGTAGTCACTGTTACCTTGAGAATTCCTCCATTTCTGAAATGCTTGTTTCTTAGATTTTAATTTGTCAAAAACACACTTGGTTAAATATAACAACTTTTTTGCTTGCAGTGGGGTTTTAATTTTGGAATATGATTGTCAGTTAACCGTTTAATGTCTACCATTATCTTAGTCCAATCATGCTCTATTTCCCCAGTTAATTTTGAGTCCCAGTTTATGGACATTGCATCATTGTGCATGTCGACATAATTATCCCTGTGTAGTTTGTAATGTGGCATGTTTGGTGATTCGTTTATGTAGCATGAGAATGTAAAAGTTATGCTCGCATGGTGGCTCATTCCAATTGGTGCACTACTATATAATCCGTTTTCTTCGTTAGTAATTATGAGATCCAGGTTTGGTGATCTATATATATATATATATATATATATAGATCACCAAACCTGGATCTCATAATTACCATCGAGGAATTATAATCTATATTAAGCAATCCATTCACACTAGCCCAATTAGCATACCCGACGAAGATAAATTTATAGAGTCTAAATGCGCAGATTAAACTACAAAATGCTGACTGTCTGATTTTGTAGTATATATATGGATTGCTTAAAATAGATTATGATTCCTCGATGGTAATTATCATCTAAGTTAGTGAACAAATTCTACCCTTCCCGCATAAATTTTAGTGAGCGGTTTTGGGCTAGTATTTCTGTGAGGGATATTATGTCAGGGGTTTCATTGTGAACACGTGCTCTTAACTCAGAACGTTTGTTTAAAAGTCTATCAGTGTTAGCTTATAGACATTTTAGTCCATTTCTGTACAAATCGAACATGTCGCAGTCACTATCAGGCCAAGATATTTTGCTTTTGTTTAAAGATACTGTTATTTTTACTATGCCTGACTGTTTGAACCTGACCCAACTTCTTTGCATTGTTATTGAAACAAGGTCTGCTTTTTAACGGCTCTTGGGCATTATCATATGCTGGTATACATTTATCTTTTATAATACTAAATCAGTTTGAAGTATTTGGTTTGTTGGTTTGTAATGATGTTTTGCTTTTCACGATCCTGACTTCTAATAAAACATCTTCCGTGTTGCACTGTTAAACCAAAAATCCGGAATTTCGTGACTGAATTTTCTATTTTCGCGACGGAGTTACGTCATTTTGATTGTGACGTCAGCTAAAACGTGAAGTATGTGATTATGACGTCTTATACTTGAACAACCGTTCGAATCCCTCTGTTGAAGGTTCTGGCCATTGACACAGCCGTGGATGACTGCCAGTTAACCCTTTAACCCTTACATTTTTTCAAGAAAATTTTAATTTTCTCATAGAAAATGTCCATTTGCAGACCAAGATAAGATTATTTTGGAAAATGTATCACTGGAATGACTGGCTCGTTTATCGAGCCAGTCATTCCAGTGATAAATTTTCTAAACTTGTCTTCACTTGGTCTGCTAATTGGCATTTCTCAAGCCCACTGCAGAGGCCGTTTTTGGCTGATATGAGCGTTACAGCGTTAAGATTCTGCTACGAGTATCGGCAGTACCAGTGAATGTTTTGTGATGTGTAGTCACGCCCTACCGTCCTCATCATAATCACGCTCACCCACTGTGTTGTTACATCTTCCGTCCGATGTTCCCACTCCCTATAGCATAGGTCACTTGACACGCCCGGACAAGCGCTGGGTAATTAATGACCGCCATACAACAATTACATCTGTTTCTTGCGTATTATATCCGAATGAACGCAGCTGACCAATCTGACAACAGCCTCTGTAATTACATTGACAAACTAAGTCTTGTAGCCTACGCGCAAGATGCCAATAGGAATTACAAATGGCATGTGTCAGAGATGGGCGATAGTGTTCTGAAGTACCGACCATTGACTAGTGGCGCTGTCTGTTAAAACGCACTTATTTAACTATGAATCATGGATAATATCTGCTTATTTGAATACAGTAGACCTACTCGCGGGTTTGCTTCCACCGTCGGCAGCTACTGCAACGCACGCGTACATTAATCACGAATGTTATCTTATATGTATTATTATAGTCAAATTTCTACTGGATATCGTGAAAACAATAAAACAATAATTCTGGAATATGCAATATTCAATCACTCTTTTACTTAGACTGACAATAGGCATATTTATACATTGAAACTCGGCACAGATGATGATGGTAGTGCTGGTGGCGGCCGCATTTCTTATTAACTAACACGTTCTCGTTTTTGTTTTGGAAGCATTTAAAGACCAAATTTAATTCTGAACTGTACCGTACCTAGATTTTCCAAGAGCCCACAACGCGCGCTCGAGGCCTATCTAGTGACATGGTTTCAAAGATAATGAGTTATCTTTGTATATCTATTTTGGTTAATGATTAACAATGGTACAGGAAGCAATGTATTTCCATTATCGCTCACATTGTCATAAACAGAATGCATTATTTATACATCATGTGTGTTAGAAAGATGTGTCCCTTGAGTAATACATTGTATCATCTGGATTTCTTTCGTATATCAAAATTTCTTAAAACCTGAAACGCTTTCAGACCAGAGAGAAATGTTCTGTTGAATCAACAACGATTGCAGTGATCAAACTATTTTGAAACTAATTTGACTGGAGGTTATTGCTACTTACGGCAATAACACGTTCCAGTCAAATTAGTTTCAAAATAGTAAACATCTCTCCTTTATATTTGTCCTGAAATTGAGACGCTAGAATTTCAATAGTCAACTGGTTAAAGATATTACAAGCATACATTTCGGTGAATCTGGAACCGCTTTTTATATCTGTTTGTCCTAACAAAGCGTTAAAGAATAGAGTTAGGCAATACTGGCGCACGTTTGGTACAAACTTGTTTAAGAACTGATATTCAATAATCGCTATGTACGTATGAATGACGTAGGTTTTCCGGGGCCGAACCGATAATCGTTCCAGATAACACTTACCAATATATAGGTCTACTGAATTCTAAAATAAAGAGTTCTTGATCAATTATCAGATAAGCATTTTAGCTCTAATATCACTTTGTCTGGTCATTCTGGTCCGTAGAAACGATTTATCGCAGATGTTTCTTATGCTATTGAACTTTTCCGGGTTATTTTAAATTGTGTATCCACGCCATCCTTCAAACCCTCAATTCCCAGAGTGTCAATTTCAGGGTCACTATACACGTAAATTATTGAATATTTTAAAACTAATTTGACAAGAACATGTTACTGCCATAAGCAACAGCGTCCAATCAAATTAATCTAAAAGATATTTACCAGAATATACTGATAATGTATCTGATTTTGGTGTTTTGGCCTTATCATGTCATTTAACTGAATGGTTGAATCCAGTTTTAATTATCCCCGCCCATCTCTAGCCAAGCTCCACCCACAATGTGCCTGTGTTGGGATCGATCTATGCACTCTCTGAATCTCAAATTCCAGAAAACTATATAGGGCCCATGTTCCCCAAGCTATCGTTAGCTAGCGATATTTTTACACCCATTGCTGGTGTAACGATATCGCTAACCTAACGAGAGCTTCAGGAACATGGGTCCGGGTAATACTATGGCAGCAACAGCGCTCAGTCAAATTAGGTTCAAAATATTCACCAGCCTGTTTATTGAATATTAAAGCCATACAATTTGGCTATTTCTGTCAATTATGATTGTGGATGTGACACTGGCTTGTGACGTCAACCTATACATGACGTAGGTGATTATGACGTCATATGATTGACCTATAAAATTGGTTCCTACATTTCTGCACGAATGTTGAATGTTTTTATTTCATGAAATAAACTATGGTACCAGACTGGCTTCATGTTTTTACTGACAGAAATACACGTTTTACGTGAAACAGGTCGTGATAGAGTCAGACTGGTATGAAAATTGAAAGAATTTGAGATTTTATAAGCTGGCCAGAATAAATAAATTTTGACCATATCACACACACCACACACCCACACCACACACCCACACACACCACCAACCCCAACCCCTGAGTAGACAATGCTGTTTTGCTTCTGAGAACTAAGTGAAGAATAAGGGCTATTTTAAAATTACAATCAACTGTGTTAAATAAGTTTTACAAAACTTTAAAAACTAATACAGAAATGTATAGAAAATTGACTTGGCTTCCCAATAATGTATGACGTCAGTAATATTATGAAATTAGTTCTTCATATAAACTGCTTAAAGTGAGTTGTATCTGATTCTAATAGTGAAGTCATGCCATTTGCACGTCAGCTATCATGTTTGCCAGCCAGAAGTGGTACGCGCAATGCCCTTCGGGAAGGTATTTTCCCAAAGTACGATAGTTAGGGAAATGTCTATTGTATGTCTTTGATGAATTTACAAATTAATAAACATTCTCTTCAATATTCTATCACTAATTTGACTTGGTGCTATCGCCATGCTAGGCAGCCCCATCCCCACCCAGTCAATTGAGTTTCAAAATATTTAATAGTTTACCTGTATAATTACCTTGAAATTTATATTTGGGAGATTCTGGTTTTAAAGTTTCAAATCGATTCCAACACGCGTAAGAAGTGGACGGGGCACAGCCAGCAATGGATAGCTCTATTAGCTTCCAAGTAAACTCTAGGCATACTCTACTCACCTCACCCACCTATCCCCTTTTAGCCTTACACCGGCTTAAACCTTTAAGCCTTACATTTGTTCAAGAAAATATAAATTTTCCCTTAGAAAATGTCCATTTGCAGACAACAAACAACAACAACAACAACAACGCAACAACAACAACAACACCACCACCACCACCACCAACAACAACAACAACAACAACAGCAACAACGGGGAATCATTGCGTGATTAATTACGCTGTTTTTTGCCATCATTATATTCTTTTAATACGCTGAATTTCCGTCGCTTTTGGGCGGCCATGACCATAATTTTAGAGCTCACAGTCTACGCTTCTGATAAACATTAAATCTCTGTCCTTCATATCAAAGCATATCTCCGCACATATACAGAGAGGAGGAAAAGTCCTCAAAGACACAAACAAAACAATATGGCCGGACAAAATCAGACGCCTGCCATTACCTCTACTGATAACTGTATGCCTAGAGAATTGCGAGAGCTCCGTTCAACACATCCGACAGGGTTAAACCCATTTTCTTTTTAACTCAGTCAACTCTCAATTTTGAAACTTAACCTCATTACGTCACTCCAGTAGATGACGTCATAAACAAGAACGCCTCATGTACACTGACGTCTCTCTCTCTCTCTCTCTCTCTCTCTCTCTCGCACGCACGCACGCACGCACGCACACACATACACACGCACGCACACGTGCACGCACGTAAATACGTAAGAACTCACGCACGCACGCACGCACGCACGCACGCACGCACGCACGCACGCACGCACGCACGCACGCACGCACGCACGCACGCACGCACGCACGCACGCACGCACGCACGCACGCACGCACGCACGCACGCACGCACGCACGCACGCACGCACGCACGCACGCACGCACGCACGCACGCACGCACGCACGCACGCACGCACGCACGCACGCACGCGAATTCTTTTCCTGAATAGGTGTATCAGATCTTAGACACCAATTTTTATATAAATTAATTTAGGACAATGAACCCTTTCTGCGAAGAGATAACGTATGGAAGTATGTATTTATTATTCAATCAGATAATGTTATGAAGATAGCGTAATGTATCATCTTTTATTCGTTGTACACTATAGCACCACTGAAAGCTGAGCAAACACCGACTATCGAGAGAATATGGAAGAGCGCAGAATGGATGAATATACTTCGCCACGCTGACCACCCACACCCACACCTCACCACCCCGAACAATACCATCAGCCAACCAACTAGCCAGCCAGCCAGGCAGGCAGCCAGCCAACCAGGCAGCCAGCCAGCCAGCCAGCCAGTTAACCAGCCAGCCAGCCAGCCGGTCGGCCGACCAACCAGCCAGCCAGCCAGCCAGCCAGCCAACCAGCCAGCCAACCAACCAGCCAGCCAGCCAACCAGCCAACCAGCCAACCAGCCAACCAGCCAGCCAGCCAGCCAGCCAGCCAGCTACCCAGCCACCCACCCACCCACCCACCCACCCACCCACCCAACCAGCCAGCCAGCCAGCCAGCCAGCCAGCACATACTTCTGTATAAATCGCCAACAACAGCATCCATAACGACGCCGACGACGACGACGTCGACGACGGCGGCGGCGGCGGCGGCGACGGCGGCGACGGCGGCGGCGGCGGCGACGGGGACAAACAGCAACGGCTACAAGCAATGGTATACTTAGTTCTGCGCAGATTATGAGTGGTGTTTATGCCTTAAGCGTTTCCAGTCGCTAAATCGTTGCAAATAATGATTTGTCATCAGTGTCGACAGTGCGCTTCATGAGTAGGTAATTAAGTACTCGACTACTGGCCTGTACTTCACATGCTGGCGAGAGTTAATTTATACCATCAGGCGACCATTCCCTTGACCTTTTGAACTCCGGCGATGTGGTAAACAACTGGTTTAGCGGTATAATGTAATATGTACCAAACACGTCCGCTTCCAGACCGCTTCTCACCCATCCGCTTGATTACGTAAGTTTGTGACTATGACGAGGATGACTACAGACATAAAGCTAAGAGGTTTCCAAATAAACACAGAAACGTATTAATTAGTACAATTTTGAACACGATTTCTGGTGAATATTTTGAACAGAATTGGATTGGAAGACATCGCTAGTCAGCAATGTCTTCCGATCCAGTTATGTCCAAAATATGGAACAGTAGGCCTAAGTTTTATTTTGTTTTGAAAACGCCGATAGTCATGTCTGAGCAGGACTGTAAGGAGCCAGTCCAGTTAGCATTGAATTGACCAAACGACAGTCAGGTCAAGCTAGCCGATGCCCTTCTCATTAGACTAACTACCCGTAGTTTTCGCGGGGGTCCGAAATCAACCAACAGGAGCAGATGGTTTTATGTCGATGGAAACAGCAGCGTGTAAATATTAACACACGCTTATTTCCATACAATATACACCAATTCCCGCGTTCTAGTATTCCCCGTTCACCATTATGTAATGGTTTTCATCTATATGCCGAAGAATTAACGTAATACAATTAACTGACGTCGAATCGATATTAAACCCTTCAACGCCACAAACCAGACTAAAGCACGTAAATAACCAAGACAGATCGGCCAAATGCAGTATGCACTATGCAGCGGTGTGTGATGGGTGGGTAGGATGGGTGGGGTAGGTATTTTAAAAGCAGTTTTAACCCTTTAACAGTCATAGACCGAAAATCACAAATTCTTTATAATGCAAAGAACATTCTGTTGAATATTCAACAGCGTTCATATATATTTATCTTGAAATTGAGACTTTGGAATCTTAAAGGTTAGCTGATTAATTATCATATTGAAAGTTGTTGACATTATTCTCGTTATTTCGGAATCGATGTACATGTGGTTGCAGGGATTGCAGGAGGCAGAGGGCTTGACCAGACACGCGGACAGGGGGAAGGGATTAGCAGATTGCGTAATGTTAGCAGTTATAATGGCCGTGTTTGTTGCGCGTCCAGTCCACAGCTGCTGATGTGGTAAATACCAATTATGACTTCACTATTACTCATTTTGAGAATGTTGTTAATTATTCATACATAGAATCGATACTCGCCTACTACTACTACTACTACTACTACTACTACTACTACTACTACTACTACTACTACTACTACTACTACTACTACTACTACTACTACTACTACTACTACTACTACTACTACAACTACTACTACTACTACTACTACTACTACTACTACTACTACTACTACTACTACTACTACTACTACCACCACTACTACTACTACTACTACTACTACTACTACTGCTGCTGCTTTTACTACTGCTGCTGCTGCTCCCGCTAATACTACACTACAGCTGCTGCTGCTGCTGCTGCTGCTGCTGCATTTACTACTACTACTACTACTACTACTACTACTACTACTACTACTACTACACTTGCAAGTCAAGATGCAAATTAACTTAATTTCCCCAACATCGAGATAATTACAATTTCTCAAAGCAAAGAATGCTTCAACATTCTGAATTAAATTGCGACTCTAATGTATCAAGTATCATGTGAATTATGCAGAACACTGTATGCAGATCAAATCAAATACCCATTAAGAGTCCTGTGACGAAACTTATCTCAGATCTATTTGATAGATGAAGACACATATGTTAATCAACATTTTAATATCCATACCCGCGGGGCAGGGAAATGGGTTCGGTAGGCATCATTTGCTGTAAAAGGGTGGTGTCAATCGTGCCATTTTGCATAAGTATGAACCATAGCCAACATAATCCACAGGAAACCTAGCAATGCCACGCACAAAGAAACACATCTAAACTGATTTTGCGCCAACAGCTTACCATCTGAGAAATGAACATAATGAGATTTTAGACAAAAATTGCATAGATAAACTATGCTACTCAAACATTGCTTCGAACAAACACTGAACATATTGAACAAATGGATACAAACAGAATCTACACGGGATTAACTTCATTTATGTCAATCATCAACATAAAAAGCGGAGATTGTGTAAGCATGCGTATCAAGAGCGATGGGAGCGTACGCCATACTGCGGAGTTACTACAGTCATGTACGGATGAGTCTGCCCAGTGGAATAATCAGGGTTTACCGGCTACTCACCGATGCGTATGGCCACCACCAGCACTGATCAAAGACTGACACCTTCTTTGCACTGAAACTGCAATTTTTTCAGCGGCCATCTTGAACTTTCAGAAAAATGGCTTGAAATAGATTAAAATGCTACTCCTCATTAACCGCTTGTTCTAGTGGTCACCTTGATCTCCAAAATGACCTCTTAGGAACTGCTGTACGGATCAGGCTGAATGTCATTAGAATTAATTTCATCGATAACTAAGGGTGGTCGTTAAGGTCCTATGGCCTCTTATTTAATACGCTATAAGCATCTTTTTATCGTCTGTCTGTCATCAACATTTTCCTTTAGATTGCCTTTCAAAAATCATTGAGCTGATTTATATTTGGCAGGAAGCAGCATGATGTCATAAAGATACGAAATTGTACAAGCAAATCTGATATTAGATAAATAGATTTATGTCGATGACCATATTTGATGTTGATCTGTTTTGAGAAACTCATTTAAACATCCACACTTGACCAGTTGATTTCAATCGAGAAGGACTATACTGTACGGCAACACCTAATCGAAGTATATTCCAGAGAACGCGAGGCGTTGATTTGCCTGGCAACCATCATGGGTGGCGTTATCTTCATAAAACAACTTATGTTGAACTGCTGTGGATTGTGATGAAACTTGGGAAATAGGATTAGGGACTAAGAACAATGAAAGTTTGTTACGGGAAGATTATGCAGAAAAAACAGAGACACCATGAACCATGAACACAACGTTTCGTCACTATATTGGATTTTTTCACTTGATGGTAAAAATTGTTTTATAATTGTACATATGTTTATAGGTACGAAAATGTTAAATTTTAGTAAAATTCCTGAAAGTCGTATAACGATACTACTACTCCTAAACCGTTTGTTGAATGTTAGACATATTTTGATTGAATGAGTCTTTTGTGTTAGAGGTAGGAATTTCTATACAGAAATTCGATTGGTCAATGTTTTCATATCAATATCTATATACAGCAATTTCATTGGCCAACTGTGGCAGGAAATCGTTTTAAAAACTGTTCTTAGCCGCTTGTCAGTTTCTCAATCAACTTGATTAAACGACACTATGGAGGTCTGTTTCAAGACTACAATTTTTTGCATAAATTTCATTGTCAAACTTTATTTCGATGGACATCTTGGTTTTACAAAATGTCTGGAAAAAATAGTACTAAACATTAGGTGGAATTTACCCAACAATGATTTGAAGGACTTTGAAATTGTATTTATTTTTCTTTAGCAACTTTCATACCTATTTCATCCTACAATACATACTTCAGATGTTGGGTTCACAGACGGGCTGAATATGAAAATAAATTGCTTTGTTGTGAGGCAGTCGGCAGTAAGTAATCGCGCCACAACACCATTCTAAGTTTGTAGTCTGACGTGAGACCCGGGTGCAAAACACACTGTGCTGACCAAATTCTGACGTTAAAACAATAATATGATATGGTCACAAGGTTGGGCAAATGGTGGGAGAGGGTTGTGCTCTAACGTTGCCACAGGACCATTGCAAGGATGTAGTCTGACGTCAGACCATGTTGCAAAATCAACTTTGTGCTGACCAAATTCTGACGTCAGTGTACAACATTATTTCGATGTTGTCACAACGTTGGGAAGCGGTTGTGAGATGGTTGTGATCTAACGGTGACACGACGTCATTGGAAGGTTGTAGTCTGACATCAGACCATGTTGGTAAAGCAACTTCTGACCAGATTCTTAACGTGTACAACCTTATTTCGATGTTGTCACAATGTTGGAAAGCCTGCGTTGTGTGCCTATTGGCGAGAGAGAGAGAGAGAGAGAGAGAGAGAGAGAGAGAGAGAGAGAGAGAGAAAGAGAGAGAGAGAGGGAGGGAGGGAGGGATGGAGGGGGAGGGAGGGGGGGGGGGGAGGGAGGGAGGGAGAGACGGTATTTATATATTTATAATATTTATATTAACAATATACTATAACAGTATGGAGCAGTGGTGTAACAGGGACTAATTATATGAATACTAATTATACAATGCTTTGGCGGACAATGGCGACAATGGCAATTGGGACATTAGGATAAGCAATAGCAATGATGATCGACTCGCGTGGCTGCTGCCATTACTGCTCGCTCTGATAGAAGCTGCCGGTGCGCTAACCGTATCTGGTGATCATTACTCTTGAATACTGGTGCTGCCATGCTTGCCCATATGGTACCAATGTTATGGCGTGTTGCCAAAGATATGAGATGATTCTTCTGTCTCCATCTCTTCGGGTTCCATAGGAACGATTGTCTCCTCAGGCTCTGGGCGTACCTCCAGAGGCAACATTACCTCTGGAGTCTAATCTTCCAGGGGCTCGGGAATTATCTTCAGTGATGCTTTTAGTCGACGAGGCATCGGGATTGTGTTCAAGACATGGTGGCTTCCAGGCGTATCCTTCAAGGGGTTTCTCACCGGACATGGCACAACACATATACTAGGTCTACTGTTGCAAGTATCCTTTGATAACTGTCAAGACTGATTCAAATGTATATATTCCTATCAATGGCACAGTACACGGTAAATGGCCAAATATCTGTCTCCTGCAATCCTTCCATGCGATCTCTGGTATAGATCGTACAAGCTTCATATATGGACTCCGCCCGACCAAATTATGGGAAACAAATATTTGCAGACTAGCCGAATGATCCGATAAATCAAGTTCCTCAAGCCCTCCTACATGTAGATAGGCCTACAACAAAACATCACTTATAAATGCCAATGTGGGCGATGAGGAGGAGGAGGAGGAGGAGGAGGAGGAGGAGGAGGAGGATGAGGAGGCGGAGGAGGAGGATACACTAAAAAGTAGAACACATGAGTCAGCTGCCACACTTCTGGAACTTCCTCCCAATATAAAGTGAGGCGCACTCTTAATGTTGATGCATTTAAGGAAGATATACAGCGAGATGCACTCTCGTTGATGATTGTAACGCGTTCTCATATTACGAGTGATGTCAATGGACCTTTCCAAGTTTATCCATCCACCATATGACGTCATAAGACGTCATATGACGTCATAATCAACTACGTGACGCCTAGTCCGTCTTGATCGCTTAATAGTCTGACACGTTGTACGACTTGCGTCTCTTTACCATTTAATAAACATTCTGTTGAATATTTTGAAACTAATTTAACTGGACGCTGTTGCTGCTATAGGCTATTCCAATTTTCTGGAAATTGATAGTCAGGGAGATCAGAGATCCATCGACCCCAACCCTGGCGGGGTGTGGGTGGAGGTTAGATTGAGATCGGCGGAGCATGGCTAAAAGTAAAAAGAAAGGTCCATTGGATGGATGGTGAAGGAACGAAAAACTGACATCAGTTAGATTAACTGCCAAACAATTCCCAGAAACTTGAAACGGTAACTAGATGCAAATGCCGGAAAACTGTGCCGATAATGCAAAAAAAACCCATGAAATTCATTGTTATAGTGGATGCGAGTGTCAAGCTGGACTTGGTAAATTTTTGGCTAGCTGTATATGTCCATCAGGGCGATAGTGATGATATTCTATAATAGATGAATCCACGTTTAGCTATATCCCCCTATCTCTATGTAAGTCCCGCCCATGCGTTTCGAGTTTTGTGATAGATTTATATACTTCCTGAATTCCCAGAATTTCAATCCCATGGTACCTATGCAGCTAGCCTGTTGAATATATTGAAACCAATTTGACTGTTGCTGTGGCTTGCTAACAACGCCCAGTGAAATTAGTTTCAAAATATTTAACAGACTGTTTATTTAATAGTAAAGACATACAGTTCAGACAACTGACGGACTATTCTAGGCTCATGACGGAGTATTTCTGTCAATTCTGATTGTGGCATCACCCTACATGTGACGTAATGAATTATGACGTTATATACTTGATCGACATATCAATTATATTGTACTTAGAAAATATTGAAAGCAATTATTAGAAGATAGTATTTACTTGAATTGGCAACAAACTTTGTTGATCTAGTCATAAAATTGTTGTATTATACCTGTAGATACTCATAGGCATTCACAGTAACAACACACTTCTAATGTATCTCAATTCAAACTATGTACCCAGCCAGTGATTGCTCTTTGGCATTGGTAGGATTAATAAAACCAGTTTACGTAATATCTTTGTAAAACTAAAACGCAATTAACAAATTATTGGAATCAGTCAGGCTGAGTCAATATTTTCGTTTTCGTTTGAGGTCAATCAGTTTCTTCTAATAAGACAAAGCAGCGAATCTCAGGTGACCGAATCTATAAGAAGAATTACAATTTTGGGAAGATCAAGGCCAATATGTTGAGAATACAAATAACTACAACTTCAACAAAATTTTCGCCATTTCAGCGTCTGTTCCACCTGACTGACTTAAGGTGATGGCATACTTCAGAGACGTATATAGCCTCTCCAATGGACCTTTCCAGGTTATCCATCCATCATATGAGGTCATATGACCTCATAATCAACCACGTGATGTGTAGGATGACGTCATAATCATGACATCATGAATGACTCGATTTAATCCGTCTTAAACGCTTAATAGTTATACGAACGGTATGCTATTTAGAAAACATGCTGTTTCATATTTTAAAACCAATTTGACATTGGCAGCAACAGCGCCCAGTCAAAT
Organism: Chaetoderma sp. LZ-2023a; assembly: GCA_034401795.1. NCBI lineage: Eukaryota > Metazoa > Mollusca > Caudofoveata > Chaetodermatida > Chaetodermatidae > Chaetoderma > Chaetoderma sp. LZ-2023a. The sequence continues at coordinate 73,920,226 of CM067371.1, read as the reverse complement.
TAGATTCAAAATATTCAACAGCATACCAGTATAGTTTTCTGGAAATTGATAATCAGTGAGCTTAGGGATCTATAGATCCCAACACTAGCGAGGTGTGGGTGTGGGTGGAGCTTAGCTAGAGATAGGTGTGGCATAAAGCTGGACACGCCCATTGGATTTGCTGAGAGTGAGCTCATCATTGCTTACATCATTTTCTATATTTCCGTGCTCCTATCTGTGTAACAGAGAGATGTATATTTAGGTACGTCCCTCCCATTCCCAACTGTTCCCCCAACCCACACCCACCCCCACCCTACCACCCACTAGACCTGGGGTAAAATACTTTCAAAAGTATTTAAATGCAAATGCAAATGCAAATACTTCACATTGGTTCAAAGGCAACTGCAAGTGTAAATACTTTCAACTTTGTTCAAATGTAAGTGCAAATGCAAATACTTTTCTAAAAGTATTTCAAATTCTTCAAATACATTCAAATGCTTTTCATTACTATAATAGCCATATCAGATATAACTCTCATGATTTCTGAGAGGAAATGGGTTAAACAGTTGTGCACTGTATTATAACATGTACCAGGCATCAGCATCTTTCAGTTAAATTGATTTGCAGCTGTTAAAAAGTTACATATACCCATATAGAGGCAAACTCGTATTAACAGACCATCCAAAGGATAATAGAGCATCTCACTTAAACCTTTAACACTCAAATTCTGAAGCCCCGGAATGATTACATGTAGCTTTGTGACCGAGCCAGTCGTTACAGTGATAAATTTTCAAAACTTTCTTCAATTGATCTGCAAATGGACATTTTCTATGAGAAAATTACTTTAATGACTTTTATGGTTAGATTTAATGCAGCATTACGTAGTGGGTCAAATGTATTGCTTTTAAATTGGATTTGCAAATTGAAGAAAGTGGTCTATATACCAGATAGCTCTATTATTGGCACATCTGAGGGATTACTGTGAATGATATGCATGTAACATGGAATTAAGCACTAGCTCGGAAGAAACATCGTATTTTGCATGAGGTACATGTGGAACATTGTCCGTTTTAGTGAAAGTAAACCCTCCTATTCAGTTTCTAACTTCTAAGTGTCTTTATAAAATTATAAGTTAATCTCAGGTAGCTGTGACATTTTAAACTGTGACCTTCATATTCTTTTCTCGGATTTTGAAAAGTTAGCCAAACTGAGGCTCACTCCAGGCAAATTGTTTTGAAAATATTTAACAGAAGGGACCTCAAGGCAGGTGATCTCTTAAGATACGACAGCTGTTGAAAATTTTGAAAATAATTTGACTGGAAGTGTGTGCTGCGTTAGACAGTTAGATGTTGTATTGTATATTATAAACAGGTAGTCAATAAAGCAACTTATTCAATACGGTAATAAATATCTTAACAGTGGAAATTCTTTATTATTAAATAAGGTTTGGGAATATTTTATATGTACTTTGCTTGGAAGATCCTGCTCTCTCTCTCTCTCTCTCTCTCCTCTCCTCTCCTCTCCTCCTCTCTCTCTCTCTCTCTCTCTCTCTCTCTCTCTCTCTCTAAATATGAAAAGTATTTGAAAAAGCATTTGAAAACTATACGGTAGCAACAACTTCCGGTCAAATTAGTTCCAAAATATTAAACAGACTGTTTATTAAATTGTAAATTTGTCAAAAGCGTACGAATCGTAAACTTTCGTGACGGAGTTTTCGATTTTCGTGACGGAGCTACGTCATTTTGATCGTGACGTCATCCAAGATTTCACGTAATTGATTATGACTTCAGATACTTGTACTGATGAGTGGACCCATTTATATCTTGCACTATTGGTGTCTATTATATGGCATTGAAACCCTACTATACCCACGATGTATGTCAACGAGGATCCTAACCTTCAAGGGCGGAATCCAGTTTTAGGTATGCCCGCCCATCTCTAGCTAGGCTCCTCCAACACGTTGCACGTGATTAGATCAATCGATGCCTGTACTCTCTGAATGTTGATTTCCCGAAAAACTATACAGGTAAGCTGTTGAAAAAATTGGAATTAATTTGACTGGGTGCTGTTGCTGCCTTCAAAATGATTCAACAGCATGTTTATTAAATTGTAAAAACAATGCAATTCATACACTAACGCTTAGTTCGTCATCGATGGACCTTTCCAGTTTACCCATCAATCATATGACGTCATAATCAACTACGTCACGTGTAGGCTGACGTCATACTCAATGACATCATGAATGATGTAGATAAGTTCGTCTCGAACGGTTAATTGATGACGGACTAAGGGTTGTTGTACGAATTCTATGTCTTTACTATTTAATACATATGTTGCTGAATATTTTGAAACTAATTTGACTTGGTGCAGTTGCAGCAACTGTACCAAGTCCAATCATTTTCAAAATATTCAACAGCTTACCTGTATAGTTTTCTGGAAATTGATAGTCAGTCAATTCCGGGATCGATCGATCCCAACATGGCGAGGTGTCGGTGGAGCTTAGCTAGGGACAGACGGGGCATAGCAAAATCTGGATTCCGACATTAAGCGCTCGTGATGCACTTAGGTACGCCATGCGTAACGTAATTGATTATGACGTAATCCTGCACGTTACGTAGTTGATTATGACGTCATATGATTGGCTAAGAAACTGCAATCTTCAACTGGAACTAATACATCATATCTTTCATGAGATGATTTCCTAAGATTAAAGATGGTCCCGCCCAGCCTGACAAACCAAAATTCCATAATTTGTTGCAGGTTTTCGCATAGATGTGTTCCTCAGCATGAACCAGCATACACATACTCGAAGGCGCGCCAAGGATGAACCGTAAGTCTGTAACCCTTTTTTCCTCAAATTGGTTCAAGAAAGTTTTAATTTTAACATAAAAAATTACCATTTGTAGACCAAGAGAAGACAATTTATGTACGTTTTTGACTGGTTTTCCAGTGGTAGATTTCAAGAAAATGTCTTCTCTTGGTATTCGAATTGACATTTCTCAGGACCACTGCAGAAGACGGTTTGGCCAGCTTGAGTGTTAAAGGGTTTAATGATACAGCCATTGAATCCCATCTGTAGATGCGCACAAGCTGTCTAATCCGTACACAAGAGGCGTTATGATAGAATCATGAAGAGTCACAGACTTAAGTAGGAAAGTATCAACATTGAACATATAGCTAAGGGGATTATTTTAGGCTAAGTCTTAACTCTTAGCACTCTGATGTCAAAATTTTTAATTTTCAAATTAAATTAAAGACGAGCTGGTGTACATTTCTAAACAAATTTGGTGGACGATTGTGCTGTCGTAGACAGCAACATCGTCCACCAAAATTGTTTTAAAATGTACACCAGTTTCTTTGGTACCGGCAGTGTAAAAAGATAGAATGTTGACATCAGAGTGGTACGGGTTAATAGACTTCTGTTGGGTGTGTCCGTGCGTGCGTGCGTGCGTGCGTGCGTGCGTGCGTGCGTGCGTGCGTGCGTGCGTGCGTGCGTGCGTGCGTGCGTGCGTGTATGCGTGTGATAACTACACATCAGCGTCAACGTTTCACGTCACCGTACGGTTTTGTAGTGTCACAGCAACAACTGTAGTAGCAACTACAGCAGCTCAAGTAGTAGTACCACCACAACTACGATAACCACCACCACCACCACCACCACCACCACCACCACCACCAAGACCACCACCACCACAACCACCACCAAGACCACCACCACTAGGAGCAGCAGCAGCAGCCCCACCACCAACACCACCACCACCACTACAACTGCCGCCGCCGCCACCACCACCACCAACGCCGCCGCCGCCACCACCACCACTACCACCATCTTCTGACACTTACCACCAGCTCAGTAACACCACGACGACCACCACTATAACTACCAGCATCAGCTGATTAATTCCAAAGTATTCAACCTGTTTGGTTGAGTGATAATCGAAATAACAGGAATTGATAGTCCAAAGTGTCCCTGACAACGCATGGTACTGGGCTGGCATACTGGACCAATAACGGGCCAATATGGCCTGTTATCGACCCCGTAATCTGCGTTATCCTGGGATAAGATACCAACACGTATTAGAATTGAACCCAAATGCATTTTATTAAGCGTTTGTGATCCCTTTATTATCCTTGTTATGGAATTGCGATAAAAAAGATCCTTTGTAGAGCCCTGGTTGTTATGTTATTCGGCTGTTATTGTTACAGCGTCTCTAGGTTAGCGAGAAACAGTTTTGCTCTATATTTTCCTGTGATCTATGCATGACAATAAGTGCAAATACACTGGGCAGTTATTGTCATACGTGTATTGAAAATATGTTGATGCGAGGATTTTTATTGAATAATGGCTTACTTACCGCATGCAGGTCATGGCTCTATTAATCGCATCTCTTTGTTGTAGGTAAGAATGCCTTTCTATTGTTCGCTCTTTGCTGCATAGAGAGATACCTGAGGCACGCAAATGTGACCTAACCCAATTGCTGAAACCACCTGTCATGCGCCAAGATCGACAATAACAATTCGTATGCAATCGCGAAAAGTTCGGTTCAGCAATATACAATATACATATATATGTACTTTTAGTACCTACACCGCCATCTCTTTCATGTTCCTTTGATCACCGAACCGCAATTTCCAGAAATTCTTTCATTCCATTGAATAATTTTCACGGCTATCTAACTCCTCCAAGAATATCCGTTGAATTTTACTAATTATCAAATTTTACTAATTGTATGTCTTTGCTATTTAATAAACATTTTGCTGCATATTTTGAAACTAATTTTACTGGGCGCTGTTGCTGCAATAGGCAAATTAGTTTCAAAATACTTAACAGCTTACCTGTATAGTTGTGTGGAAATTTAGATTCGAGAGTGTACAACGATTGATCGATCACAACGCTAGTAAAGCGTGTGTGGAGATTAGCTAGAGACGGGTGGGGGGGGGGATAGCTAAAACGGGATTCATCCATTGTGAAATTCAATTACAATTTAGGCCTAATAAATATTATGTTGAATATATTGAAACTAGTATGACTGTGAGCTGTTGCTACCTATTGGAGCACGACCCCGACAGATCTCACTAGGACCTGTTTAGTCATCTTGAAATTGAGAATCTTTAATTTTTATAACTATTCTGAAAGCATGTGATAGTAGTTGCTGCGACAAGCAACAATGGGGTTCACTCAATTTGCTTTTCAGAATATCAAGGGTTTTTTTTACTTACAGGCTTACAGCCAGATTTTGAACCTCAAGATCAACGCGATTTCGAGGCCATCTAGAAATTCATCGACAGAGGAACATGGTGACACAGATATTATGCACTTCAAGGAAGATAAAACGCTTAATCGTGCTTTGATACGCTTTGGAAATCTGAGCTGCTGTGTTGTACAAATGGACTCACTATTATACAAATCCGCACGCCTTATAAAACATATAACGTCCTTCAATTTCGTAGAAAGAAAATCATTAAAGGAAACAAACAGAGCACGCAAAACATTGCAAAACATGTAACGTCCTTCAATTTCACAGAAAGAAAATAATTCAAGGCAACAAACAGAGCACGCAAAACAACACCAACCACGACAACATCAGCAGCTACCCCGCCCCCACCCCACACTTGGACGAAGACGATGTAGAAGAAGAGAAAGAATATGACTAAGAACTATTCTGACAAAGAAGGACAAATATGATGGTTGCAACGATGTGGCCTAGGCAGTGCCAATAATTAACATGAGTATGTAGAAATATAATACAGGATAATGAAGGACGTGACAGTATATATGTCCATTCTGCCCATTTACGAATGTGTCTAAGTGTATTAGTTACACCAGTGTTTTGCCGGAGGAGGGGGAGGTACAGGCTGTTATACCACATGCCCAAACATTGTATTTCCAGAGCGCAGCGAGGGAAATACATTTTATATTTCCCGAGCGTATCGAGGGAAATATATTTGTTTGCGCGTGTGGTTACAGCCTGTAACCCCCACCCCACCCGGCAAAACACTGGTGTACCGAATCTATTACACGTCAGCGTAAGAGAGAGAGAGAGAGAGAGAGAGAGAGAGAGAGAGAGAGAGAGAGAGAGCAACACTTATGACGTCATTTTCAGAACGCGCCAGCACTTATGACGTCATGGCCTTCGTGATTGGCTATTGCTACGTCATAACTAATCTGCCTATTAAAACCAAAACATGTGAGAGAAATACGAGATTATACGTCCCTGATGGTAGCCATTCAAATAACAGCATTTGGTCATGTGACATTGCTGAGGGGGAAATAATATTAGTTACACCAGTGTGTTGGCAGGGGTACAGGCTGTTACCACACGTACACACGTTGTATTTCCCGAGCGCAGCGAGTGAAATATATTTCACGTGTGGCAACAGCCTGTACCCCTGCCAAAACACTGGTGTAACAAACTTATTACCCCTCAGGGATTATGAAAGACAGAGGGGAGAGAGAGAGAGAGAGAGAGAGAGAGAGAGAGAGAGAGAATTTTAACTTATCTTAGATATTGCCAATTTTCAACACTTTATAACACCATTTGCAGAATGCATCACCACTTATGACGTCATGACCTTCGTCATTGGCTATTGGTACGTTATAATTAATCTGCGTATTAAGACGAAAACACGATGTTAGCGCGGGGGAAATATCAGATCGTACATCACTTATCTTAGCCAATCAAATAACAGCATATGGTCATGTGACATTACTGAGCGGTAATAATGCGTAATATTCTCACCCCTGGATAAAATATCGCGGGAACTACTCAATCTTTATACCGGATCACTATATAAGCATACGTGAGGATGGATAGAGGCAACGAGGAGCGAGAGCACCCAACGTTCAAACGGTAATAGTCCGTACCAAGTCGTGGACCTGGAACCCAGGATGGGGAAGCTTAAGATGTTAGCGCCACATTGCCATCGTTTTAATGGTCGTTATCGCTGCTGGTTTTTGTTTTAAACATATTTTATTGTCAATTAACAACAATTGGATTGAGTCACAAGTCAAACTGACTTAGATTCGGCTCTTTCCATAAAAGACTATAAAATGCGATATGTTATAATTTTACATAATAATTTTACAGTAAAATGCAATTGGATATTTACATATATACATTAACATTATTTATGCTACATATCAAGAATAGTGAGACCAATAATTGAAAATTGAAACTGAAATGTGCGTCGATTGTATGTCTTTGATATAATTTAGTAAACATGCTGTTAAATATTTTTGAAATTAACCCGACCGAGAGTCATTGCTGCAAAAAGGAGCAACGACACCCAGTCATACTAGCCGCATCATATTCAACAACACTCATGGATAGTTACCTCGAAATCGGGATTCTGGGAATTCATGATCCCGATTCCAACACGCGGAAATGCGGGCTGTGCTTAGAGTCAGTCAAACCTTTTTGTATTCTTATTGTAATTCTGGACTTTCTGAAATATGAAACAGTTTTCTTCAAAGCCATATAGTAATATGTCCTCTGAAATAACAAAATGTAGTAAATCTCTAGATAGGTGTTGTCGGTGTTCTGTATATTTGGCACACTTGAGTAAATAATGTTTGTTATCTTCTATGGGGCGGGGGGGGGGCAATTAGGATCGTCACTAAGATGAAAATAATTAAGATGAGCGTTAAGTTGACTACATTTATTTCGTAATTTAGTGTGTATAATATTGGGAAGTCGGTCCCCAGTGCTATAATATGCAGGTACGGCGCTAACGTGGTTGTGATCAATTTTTGATTTGAATATGGAGACAGATGCAGAATTTTTAACGGAATCATCTAGTTTGTTCCAAAGGTTGATTCTACAAGGAAAGAACGATTTTTTATAGCTCTCAAGATGAATGTTTTCTTCTACTAGGTTATTTCTATTTCGTAGATTATAATTTATAACTTCGTCTAACCGTCTTGGGATTAGTTCAAAAATATAATCGGGACAGTCTCCTTTTATCATTTTATACATTAAAATTAGTTTTTTTGTTTGTTCTTCTGTTACTTAGCATGTCTAATCCAAGTTCTTTGTATAATCTTTCTAGAGGTGTGTATTTCGGAAGTCCAGATATTATTCTTATCGCCTCTTTTTGGATATATTCAATGTTTTCTGATGCTTGTTGCGTGGATCCGTCCCACACTTCGGATCCATATTCCAATACAGGACGAAAGTAACTAAGATAGATTTTAAATAATGATTTCCTTGATACTTTGTATTTTATTTTTCTCATTGCACCTAAAATTATGTTTGCTTTTTTAAAATCATATTCTCTATATGGGTTGTCCATTTAAGATTGGATGACAATGTGAGGCCTAAATAGTTGTGAGACCGTACTCGGCTTATTTGTGTATTGTCTAGAATAAGGTTTGGCATGTTATAAGGTTGGCAGATTTGCCACTAACATATTGACGGCTTTGTTCGGGTTGAATTTGACCAGTCATTGCTTTGACCAGTTGTTCAGAGCCACCAGGTTTTGGTTCAAAGCTGGTTCAATATCGACCTGGTTATCGATCTCGTTTTCTCCAGATACAAGCATCGAGCTATCATCAGCAAATAGTCTTGTAAGATTATATATATTCTCAGCAATATCGTTTATATATATCATAAATAACAGGGGACCTAATACTGCTGCTGGTCGTCGTCCTGATCGTCGATGTCGTTCTTGTCGTCGTCATTGTTTCTGGAAGCACCACGCTAAGTAAAGGTGATAAAGACCTTTGAAAACATATAGCGTGTTTCAGTGACCGTGTGTCGACACCGCCATAGTATGTCCATGTGCCATTCCTTTACAGATTCTTGTTATTGAAAAAAACAGGTGACTTCCCTTGTGTCCGCGACCACGCCCATATCTCACTCACCGCGTCTCGTACTATTGTCACGTGGATATGAAGTGAAATAAATCCTTTCATGATCGTTCACGCTGAAGCTTCACACGATATTCTACGGAAAAGGTGGCAGCTAACCTTTCCAGTCGTCAATGCACTCCACGTCATCGATTCCTCTGTGTAGCGACGAGTCCTTTTCGTGACCTGTGTTGGACAATAGGTTCGCAAGCACTGCCATCACCTCTGAAATCACAGCGCATACCAAACATGACAGCTGTTGAATATATTTTTAAAACAAATTTGACTGCAAGATGCTGCTGCCTTATAACAACAAAAATAAATTCAAAATAGTCAACAAGGTTGGACTATATTTCTTCTGTCATAAATAATGTATTTAAGAGATAGAAGCCAATGGACCTTTCCAAGTTTTCCATTCACCATATGACGTCATAATCAACCACGGGACATGTTAGATGACGTCATAATCATGACGTCATGAATGACTCGATATAATCGGTCTGTAGCGTTTAATAGTCCGACACGTTATACGACTTGTATGTTTTTGCTATTTAAGAAACATGCTGTTGAATATTTTGAAACTAATTTGACTGGGCGCTATTGCTGGCAGCAAGAGCACCCAGTCAAATTAGTTTCCAAATATTTGACAGATTATCTGTAGAATTTTCTAGAAATTGATAGTCAAGAAGTTCAGAGATCGATTGATCCCAACACGAGCGAGGTGTAGGTGGAGCTGAGATAGAGGTGGGCGGGGCATAGCTAAACCTGCAAAGGTCCATTAAGTATCGGTAACAAAACACCTTTTAAATCGGCACTCGAGTAGTAAAAGCACAGCTCGCTATACAGGCTGCAACGAGTTACAACCACGAAGTGACTAGATATGAAGCAACAGTGACGTCACATCATGTGCAGTAAATTACAGCAGTTGATTAGTCACATAAAATGTAGCATGAAGATCTTGCACAAAACCACGACACAGGGAAAATGATGCATGACGCTGCTTATTTGTTTCAGGATTTTATTGCGTGCCACAAGTTGTATCTCACTATACACAGAATCCACATTTTCCATCTCTAGCTAAGCTCCACCCACGCATTGCCCGTGTTGGGATCTATCGAACCTGAACTCACTGAATCTTAATTTCCAGAAAACTAAACAGGTAAGCTGCTGAATATTTTGCAACTAATTTGACTCGGTGCTGTTGCTGCCTACAGTGTCCAGTCAAATTATTATTAAGTATAAAAGACATACAATTCGTACACATGACGGGCTATTAAGAGTGCCTGACCTACTTAGATACGCCAGTCTATGACGTATTTTAATGGCCAAGTCAGCCTACACGTGACATATTTGATCATGACGTCATATACATGACTGACAGATTGGATTCCTCGATTTTCTGTCGCCCAGTGTGTTGTGACTCGCAATATAATACACAGACCTTATTGAATCGTATGTAAAAAAAAGGTTGTTGCTATCAAAATGAACACCTGTTAGAACTTAGAACTGAAAAATCGGCATGTTAAATCGTAAACACTTATAGACGGGAAACGACAACGGCCTATGACAGAAACGTTTGCAGTACAATTAGTTTCAAAATATTTAACGTCGTTCTTGCATAGTTGTCTTGAAATTAGGAAAGTGGACCTTCAAGGGTTAACCATATGACCCTGGGATTTGTTCAAGACAAGACCAATTTTCTCATAAAGAATATCCATTTGCAGACCAATATATTCCTTTAAAGAATTTGCCACTAGAATGGCTGTCTCGGTTATAGAGCCAGTCATTCCAGTGGTAAATTTTCGCAAGTAGTCTTCTCTTGGTCTGTAAATGGACATTTCCTATGACCAGAAGCCTCTTTTGCCGTCTTGAGTGTTAAAAGCGTTAACTCGTTTATGACGAAACCGGCACAAACCGGCCCAACACGGCCTCTGCAGTGGTCTTGAGATATATCCATTTGCAGGACAAGAACAGACTATTTCTAAAATTTTACCATTGGAATGACTGGCGCCAACCATTCCAGCGATACATATTCAAAAATAGTCTGTTCTTGACCTGCAAATGGGTTCAATAAAGAAAGCGTATGATTCACTTAAGTGTTTAATACTTATATCAGCCAGAAGCCGCTTTTGCGTATTAAAAGCGTTAACTCGTGTTGACGAAGCCGGCCCAAACCGGCCTCTGCGGTGGTCTTGAGAAATGTCCATTTGCAGACCAAGAGCAGACTATTTGCGAAAATTTACCACTGTAATGACTGGCTCGAAAACGGAACCAGTCATTCCAGTCGTCACTTTTCAAAAATTGTCTTCCCTTGCTCTGCAAGTGGACATTTCCTATGAGAAAATTTAAATTTTCTTGAACAAATTCGAGGGTTAAACAAATTTTGATTATTAAAGCCTTAAAGAGTTTTAAATCTGCCATGATAACAACGAGAATGTTCTTCCAGCCTTCATATTAGCCCAGAGATTGAAGTCCATAAACATGTAACGTGATACATTTTACCCCACTGCATTCCATCTCATTTCTGCAACAGTTCCCGGCAGCATTGCCGAAGTCTCGAATGCTAACAGCCACTGGATATGGTGGCCGGACCCATAGCTATGCCTCCTCGCTCCTTCTATTTCACCTTTCGTATCGGGGCAAGGAGACAAGCGTATGGAAAAGGTAGGCCTATATTGAAAATTGGGACGGATGGGGGTGGGCATGTCTGTCTCCTTGTTCCGCTTTCGATCTTTACGGGAACAAGGAGTAACAAGTAAACAAGTCATGTCTCATATTAGACAGTATGAGATGCAAAAGGAATAAATGGGTAATAATAATAATAATAATGATGATGATGATGATGATGATGATGATGATGATGATGATGATAATAATAATAATAATAATAATAATAATAAAAATATGGCATCTGTAACTACACCACTGTACATCTCATGTAACTCTGTAGAGTTGGAGAATAAAGTCATTCATTCGATACATCACCGAGCAGGTGGAATTGCTCAACATCATTGTGTATGGACAATATAGAGAATAATAGCTACCTCTAAGAAATGGTACAATGGCTATACATTGCCAGCCACCACACTCATTGTTAAATATTCTCTTGGTACTCTGGCCTAGATTTATTGATCATTGAAAATTGAATAAAATCTGTATTCATTCATTGATGCGAGAGAAACATTTCGCTTGGACTGTAAGCTTAGCAGACAACAGTGATTCCTCTATTCTATCTAGCGTGTTCGTCCAGGCGCTTTGATCCTCGGAAACGTTCTTCTGATTTCAAAAGAGCGTAATAAATGATAACGAATTGTTTTCATTGATCTTTTCATAGTCATATTGGTTATGATTTGTCTATTCGTTCGCAATCACGCTCCGCTTAAGAATGTACATATAAACTAATGGCAAGACCTCTGCACGTGGCGAAGAGGACAACATGACCTACACAGTACGAACTCTTATATTCACGCAGTTAACAGGTACATACAAAGACTGGTTACTGCTTAGTATGAATCCAGACGACCGTTAACTATCCCTAACTATCGATGCGCCCTTCTCTGTCTATCCTATCACTCTCCCTCCTCGTCCTCTCTATTTCGTTTTAAAAATTTCTCTCTTTCCCTGTTCCTCACTCACCCCTCACCGTCCCTCCCCCCACCCTGCCTCCCTCCATCTATCCCGCCCTCAATCTCTCTCTCTCTCTCTCTCTCTCTCTCTCTCTCTCTCTCTCTCTCTCTCTCTCTCTCTTCCTTCCTCCCTCCCTCCCTCCTTCTCCTCTCTCTCTCTCTTTCTCTCTCTCTCTCTCTCTCTCTCTCTCTCTCTCACTCTCTCTCTCTCTCTCATGGATAAGAGATGGACAAGAGATGTTCCCATCAATCTCTTGACCTGCAAATGGACATTCTTCAAGACCACTGTATAGGCCGGTTTTGGCCGGCTTTGGCATGATGGGGTTAATGGTAAAATGCATAAGTATTTACTCAGTTGTTAAATAAAGATGCATCAGCTCAATAGTTGTGAGAATATCAGAGTACTGAAATAGATTTTTTTTTAAAACCCACAATAATTCATAAACATTAATTCTTTAATAACACACTGTTTAAAATCCTGAAATCCACCTACACAATAGGAAACATATACATAGATTAGGCCCTTGGCATAACAATGTAACGCCCAAATATCGAATTTGCATCGAATTGATGAATCCAGTTATAGCTATGCCCCGCCCGTCTCTATCTAAGCTCCGCCCACGCTTCGCCCGTGTTGGGATCGATCGATTCCCTGACTCACTGACTATCAATATCAAGAAAACTATATAGTCAGCAACAACGCCCAGTTAAATTAGTTTCAAAGTATTCAACAGAATGTTTATTAAATAGTAAAGGCATACAATTCGTACAACAATGCTTAGTCCGTCATCAGTTAAGCGTTCGTCACGAACTTAATTACGCCATTCATGACGCAATTGGGTATGACGTCAACCTACACGTCACGTAGTTGGTTATGACGTCATATGATTGATGGATAGACTTGAATTCTCCATTTGATATCGGCACGGCCGTTGGCCGAAAGCACAGTGACCAATTCCCATGGCAGCTTCAGCACCCAGTCAAATTAGTGTCAAAATATTCAAGACCATGTATATTAAATCGTAAATTGTCCAAACATTAGATTCATGGACATTCTGACGGATGTTCGTGAGGGAGCTATACGCCATTATGATTGCGACGTAAACCAACATGTAACGTAATTAAGTATGACGTCAAATACGACAGATGGTACCCATCAATTGGTGACTCGAGTGTCCAGCTGCGTGTATAACATCTAACATCATGACATCAAAGTTATCATGAACACGTTCAATGCAATACAATTCAAATATTCTATGCCCTGCATGTAGTCATGCTATCATGATGTTGATAATAGTTTGCTTTTGAAATTGATATACGCTGACAGATAAGAGTTGTCAGTCATTATATCGCGTGCAGATGCGTCTGTCAACTGGCCATTGAAGTGTGATGACATATTTCTGCAAAATCATCCACAATAAATCTCAACACAGCTGGCTTATAGAGGATATTGTCACGGGCGTGTCGTTACACATTTCCAATTTATTGTCCATTCTTAGTATTTTCTAAAGTCGACTCCCACTCGCGCCATACCAGCTTATCTATCTTCCCTATATCCACCCCCCACCCCGTGTCTTATTATTCCGAAAAGTTTAAGTCGCAAACTACCAGGCATGTTGTTGTCGTACGCGCGCGTATCTCGAATCGACATCCGGACACAGAAATCGAATATACGGTGATTATTAGAATATTGCGAATTTATAACTATTCGTGGCCTCAAGCTAACAGCTGACCAGCGGGCAAGCAAACACATAAACAGACGAGCGTGAATAGCTCATGCAAACGTGGCATTGCCGAATGGCAATAGCGACAATGATAATGGCACTATAAACGTCCAACACCCATTATATTTGAAACATCTGTTTTCAATATTGCAAACATTTCCTAGTGATACAAATCTGTGATGATGCAGCGTGTCAAAAACTCATTTCATTCCCGAATTTGATTTTAACATATTTTATTCCATCAAATTGTACAATAGGAAAGTGTCCACATTGTATGTCTTTGATGAATTCACTATTTAATCTAGATTGCTCGGTAGATGACGCGTGATTGGAAATTCTCACGTTCACCGCTTTGGCGTTTTTACCCCCTTGGGTCTGAGCCAAATCTAAATGTCCTCGTCCACTCTGCACTAATATGGATAACTTCCAAAGGTTTAGGAGGAGTTGAGTTACCATCAATGTGACTGTTTACCCATGCTCCGCCCCCATTCTGCACACGTCCTCTTTCACTCTGCAATCATAAAGGTAGCTCGGATACCACTCTGTTTGAATTTCTGTGAACGGTTTCGGATAAATTGAGTTACAATTAATGGACCTTGCCAAAGTTTATCTATCCATAATATGACGTCATAATAGATAGAGATCAGCGGGGAATAGCTAAAACTGGAAAGGTCCATTCCTGCACAGACAGACAGACAGACAGCATGACGGACGGACGGATGAACAGACGGATGGCCGGACGGGCGAACGGGCGGTCAGGCGGGCGGGTGAGCGGGCGGACGGACGGACGGACGGACGGACAGGCGGGTGGGCGGGCAGGCGGGCGGGTGGACGGAAGGACTGGCAGGCAGGCAGGCAGGCAGGCAGGCAGGCAGGCAGGCAGGCAGGCAGGCAGGCAGGCAGGCAGGCAGGCAGGCATGCAGGCAGGCAGGCAGGCAGGCAGGCAGGCTGGCAGGCAGGCAGGCAGGCAGGCAGGCAGGCATAATCCCCACTTTTCTTCGAAAAACATAGGGATAATGGGATTCCCCCCTCCCTTCACATATCTTTCAAAACATCGAAATGTTTACCTGTATAGTTAACCTGAAATTTAGATTCAGCGAATTCATGTTTCAAAGTTTCAAATGAATTCCAACACGCGTATAAAGTAGGCAAAGCGTAGCTAGAAAGTGTATTGGCATAGCTAGAACGTGGGGGTGGTATAGCTAGAACGTGTGGTGGTATAGCTAGAACGTGGGGTGGCATAGGGAGAACGGGGGGGGGGTGGTGTGGGGTGTGGGGAGGGGTAGTATAGCTAGAAGGTGGGGTGGTCTAGCTAGCAATGGATCCTTTATTCCGTCCGACACCTTACACCTTTACCATTCAAGTAAATCTTCAAGCTTCACTTCGGAGACTTCTTTGAAAGGATCCCAATCCATGTTTAGGCTGACTTAACCGTCTATATCTTTGTACCATGTAAACTCTGAGATTTCTTGAGATCCCCGATACACGCAATCTTAGCAATTCAACACGAATGACCAAGCGCTATGAACGAGCCTTGATGTAAGACGTGGTATGTTGGATATTTTGAGGTAATTTCACTGGAAGCTGTTCAGCAATTCATCTTCAAGATGTTCAGCAATTTCCCGAGGTTCCTATCTTTAAATTGCGATTCTAGGAATTTAGGGCTAAAAGTGTTAAGTTGTAGACATCGATGTAGCTTTCTCCGCGTAGTGAGGACTGATGAAGGATCAACAATATCAATATCCAGTGCCGAAGAGGGAAATTCGTTACCATATATATATATGTATTTAAATTAGTCGGTTATCTGCAGGACCACATTCTCTCATAATTATTCCATGTTATTTGCAGCTCTATTGCAAATAGACTAATATTAGTATCAGAGCGCAAATCTATAACAAGAATACTCAGTGAATGCAACCTCGCCTCCCCACCATCCCCACCCCATCACACTCCCGCCCTCAACCTCCCGCTTTTGCCACATTGTAGTTTTTCGGATTTTCTCTAATTTCCCTATTCATGATGAAAGTTGTAGAATCCTAGTCACCCATCACTGTGTTAAACTTTGAGTCAAATTGGACCTGAAGTTATCGGGATATCCATAGGTCCAGAATTAGTATAAGCTGTATTTTCTCCCTTTACGTGGTAAGAGTAATGGCCGAGTCTCCATCCCTCTCTCAATCCCTCCCCCTCCATCCTCCCTCACTCCACCCTCCCCTTCCCTCTTCCTCCTCCCTCCCTCCACCTCACCCTCCCTCCATTAATCCTCTCATGACGAAGCCGACCAAAACCAGCCGCTGCAGTTGTCTTGATGAATGTTCATTTGCATGTCAGGAGAAGTCTATTTTTGAAAACTTACCACTGGAATGACTGGGTCGGTAACGGAGCCATTCCAGGAGTAAATGGACCTTTCTATTTTTAGCTAAGCCCCGCCCATCACTAGGCTAAGCTCTACCCACACCTCGCCGTGTTTGGATTGATCGATCCCCGAATGCCCTAGCTATCAATTTCCTGAAAACTATACAGGGAAGCTGTTGAATATTTTGTAACTAATTTGACTGGGTGCTGTTGCTGACTAAGTCAAATTAGTTTCAAAATATTCAACAGAATATTTATTAAATAGTAAAAGCAAACAATTTGTACAACAAGGCATAGACCGTCTTCAAATATGCGTTCGTGACGTACTTATCGACATCATTCATCACGTCATCCATTAATGCCAGTGGTAAATTTTCAAAAATAGTCTTCTCTTGGTCTGCAAATGAACATTTTCTATGAGTGTTAAAGGGTTAAAAGATTATGGTTAGCTGCCGAGTGTTCTTGTAGCTTCACATATATGGATAGTATATCCATAAATTGTTGTGGAGATGAAGACGATGATAACCACACATCCATTATTCATCTGAAATATATTTTCATTCGCTATGATTACTGAAGTTCATAACCAACGGCCCTTTCAAAGTGAACCTCGGTTTACTCTCCATTCGTTGGCGTCAAAGACGTATTATTGCAGTTTAATCCGATTAGCTCTGGCTAATACCACGAATACTTGATATGACATTCTTTTCATACTATTAAGATTATTCACGCACCATGGCGCCATCTGGCAGCCGAGATAATCCCCTCGCGTGTGAATAATTTCTGCATTTCTCAGGAATTTGTTGTCATAACACTAATTATGTCGCGGGCGGGCGGGCGGGCGACCGGGCGGGCTGGCGGGCGGGCGGGATGGCGCGTGGGAACGTGGTTGAGAAGACGGATGGGAGGGCGGGTGAGTGGGTAGGGCGTGCGGGCGTCCTGGTGGGTTGGCAGATGGGTGGGTGGACTGCTGGGCGGTCAGGCTGGCGGGTTGGTAAGCGAGTGAGCGGGTGGGAGTGTGAGAAGGCGGGTGGGAGGGTGGGTGAAAAGGCGGGTGGGCGGTTGGGCAGGCAGGTAGATGTCACAGCTGGCCTATATACTCAGGCCGGCCTCCAGTGTGAGATAATAAATTCAAATTTGCAAAGCAAATTAAAAATTGTTTATGGTTATTAATAGGACATGCAATAGGTCAGTGCATCTGAGAAGTGAATGTTGTGGAGAGCCGATGTATCCCCGGACGTCTTCAAGGGTGCGAATGGAATGGATCTTTCCAGTTTATCCTTCCATCATCTGAAGCCTTATGACGTCATAATCAACCATGTGACGTGTATGATGACGTCATAATTAATAATGCCATGAATGACTCGCTTTAGTCCGTCTTTAGCGCTTAATAGTCCCACACATTGTATGAATTGTATGTCTTTACCATTTAATAAACGTTCTGTTGAATATTTTGAAACTAATTTGACTGGGTGCTTTCAAATTAGTTTCAAAATATTTACCAGCTTATCTGCATAGTTTTCTGGAAATTGATAGTCAGGGAGTTCGGGGATCGATCGATCCAAACACTAGCGAGGTGTCGGTGGAGCTTAGCTAGAGGTGGGCGGGGATTAGCGCAAACTAGAACGGTCCATTCTCATTCCGCGACCGTACCAGGGGACACAACCTTAAAGGCTTCAAGGATTCGTCACTGCGTACTATACTATGACACTTGAAAATGCCTTTGAAAAACGTGCTATTCATTGGCTACATTTTATACAACATAAGAAATGTGTATGGTAAGTTTATTGCGCCGTATCCGATGATCTTCCCGCCTACGTCATCATCGCGGAGGGCTATCTCCGGTTGACAAGTTATCAATAAAATTATCATCCTTTAATTTGTCTACAAACCGGACTTAGACGAGTTTCGGAGATTTAATGCACGGGTACGCTATGGTCCAGTGGCTTATTTACGTTGGCAAAGGTGTAAGCGCTACTGTGTACAAACAGTTCTAAGTTGTTGATTTAGTGCATTTAATAAAACACCGCGTGAAGTTATGACTCTCAGACGGCATTTAAGGTGATTTGTCTGTCGGTCGGACATGTTATAACCTCCTTAACGTATCACTTCTATACGTCATAATTGGCGGTCCAATTAATAATTAATATACTCCGAGAACATAGAACAATAACGTATGCCGGTAAAATAATATACATATGTATATATGTATTATATTATGTATCTCTATAACTGTGTACAGTTCAGACAACATACCATGTCATGATATCAACAAAGCCAGTGTACAGTGTACAGTGTACAGTGCTTACGCACTCGGTGCATTGAATTAAGTTTATTTACTATGAATCCCCACAACATTCTTCTGTTTAAAAACAATTCATCCTAATAATTCCTATCAATCTCTCTCTCTCTCTCTCTCTCTCTCTCTCTCCCTCCCTCTCCCTCCCTCCTCTCTCTCTCTCTCTCTCTCTCTCTCTCTCTCTCTCTCTCTCTCTCTCTCTCTTCAGTCACCACACCACCCCACCCACACACCCCACTCTATCACTCTACAACCACAACCACAACCACAACCACAACCACAACCACAACCACAACCACAACCACAACCACAACAACAAAAACAAAAACAAAAACGACGACGATGACGACGACGACGATAACAGCAACAAAATATACATCGACGACAATTATAACCACTACCCCACAACAACAACAACAACAACAACAACAACAACAACAACAACAACAACAACAGAAAACGACAAATACTACTACTACTACTACTACTACTACTACTACTACTACTACTACTACTACTACTACTACTACTACTACTACTACTACTACTACTACCGATACCCCACCACTATAATAAAAATATAAAAAATTATAATAATAATAAAATAATAATAATACTAATAATACTAATAATAATAATAATAATAATAATAATTGCCTACCGCCTACTATGGTATAAATAACCTTCCCTCATATGATATATATATATATATATATATATATATATATATATATATATATATATATATATATGTAAATTATAGGTTTGTTAACCCTTTAAAGCCTAAATTTCTTCAAAAAATGTAAATGTTTAATTATTGTATGTTCATTTCCCGGCCAAGAGAAACCCATTCTTGAAAATTTACCACCGGAATGACTGGCTCGGTTATCGAGCCAGTAATTCCAGTGCTAAATCTTCAAGAATAGTCTTCTCTTGCCCTGCAAATAGACATTCGTCAAAACCCATACAGAGGTCGGTTTTGGCCGGTTTCATTGTGAAAGGATTAAATAGCATGAGTGAATAAAGGAAACTGAAACTGAAACTGTAGGAATTCGGTCGAGTGAGCTAATATAGAAATACGGTTACAAAAAATTGAAAAAGATTGAGACCTGAATTGCGACCTGTGTACATTTACTTGTAAGCCGAGAATAAAAATGAGTCAATTATAAATAACACCTATTAACCTATGTACATAAACACAGGGGGATAACTGTGCTGAATCTTAACACACACTGAACGCGCGCACACCAGCGTCTCAATTTGAAATCAACCACTCAGGTTGGATACACTGAAACTAGTTTGAGCGGAAGCTGTTGATGTCAAAGCCTCAAAGGCATCAACAGCATCCAGTCAAATCAGTTTCTAAATAGGCAAAACAATATTTATTGCAATATATTGATTCAGCTGTATTTCGAAGCCGTGGTTGAAATGGTCCACTCTGTGTTCCTTATATATTAGAGAATAGATGGTACAATGACACAACGTCATCCAGTACAATCCTAACTTTTTCCCATCCGATATCATCCCATCACGTTACATAATTATTCACAATGGATACAAGCACACAAGGAAAATATCGTACACGGTTGTTTTACACACTCATGTCCATAAATGGCGGATATAGTTTGATGAACTGAATTCTTAATTAATTTGTTTACGGATGCATGCATTGTTTTGATCACACCTACACGGAAGAAAACTGATATACTCATGACGTATTTCCCGACATCACTGACTTGATTGGACGCTTACAGTATGACGTAGCATGTGAAGACTAGCAAAATCATCTATTTGCTTTCTCCCTTCCTGTACTAATTTCTTGAGCTCCTTTTGTGCTCCAACAAATGAACTTCCATTATCAGCTATAATCGTGTGAGGCCAACCATGATGAACAACAAAACGCCTCAATGCTAATAGAAAAGCTTGTGTGGAAAGATCTGCTACACGTGAGCGTAGCATTCTGAATATGGTTATTATATAAATTTAGTTTGCATAATTCCATTGAGATAATTGGACCAGGGGTCATTTCTCTGCTTGTCATCCCAGGTGTAATTGTAGTGGTGCACAATGGCACATCAATAAGACTGGTGTTTGTCTGAAGTGGTAGTGCTGTAGGCTGTTACTGTTTAAGGTTACTACAGTTTACAGAGATAGCATCTTCAGAGAGAAACCAATCGTTCATCGATTTCATATTCGTGTTATTATTTTGACATCATCGTAATCTTCTTAATGATCATAAGCGTTAAGTGCGTGGATCCATGGTTTATTAGAGTGCGCCGTGCGGCCTGGAACCTCCGTCTTCAGCACTCGAGGTTTCTGTCAGTGTTACCTCACCCTTACTTCCTTTAGTCGCCTCTTACGACACGCACATGATACGGAAGGTATATTCTAAGCCCCACCTACAGGGCGAACATCATCGTAATGATATACAAGTTCTCTAAATTATTACATGAGCGCCAGTGGTTTATCGTTTTACAGCATTGAATACCGTTCTACTAGGTCTACTACCTGGTTATTGTAACGCATATTTACTGCATTGTTCATTTTCTGCATTGTTTATTACTGTATCACTTTGCTATTGATATCGTTATTATTATTATTGTATTATATGAGATAATTTCTGATTATATTTCAGAACACATCTCGCGTCTTATGGTTTGAATAAACCTGACTTGCGCGTTGTTAGAAAAAATCTTTCCTCGCGTTGTTACACCATCTCGTCCCGTACCGTTCAGTCCAACAGTGTCTACGATTTAGGATTAGGAGTCAGATTCAGATTCTTTATTCACTCTCAGGCCATTTTACACGGCATATGAGTAACATATAATATAGCGTCTATGGCGGTAGTGAGTATTTATCTATATAAATAGCAATAACCTAGTAGTAGTAGTAGTAGTAGTAGTAGTAGTAGTAGTAGTAGTAGTAGTAGTAGTAGTAGTAGTAGTAGTAGTAGTAGTAGTAGTAGTAGTAGTAGTAGTAGTAGTAGTAGTAGTAGTAGTAGTAGTAGTAGTAGTTTAATCAGCGTTGAAAATGTTTTGTAATTTCCGTAATTAAGTGACAAATCTTTGCTAGAAGTTTCTTGTTATGTGTTGAGAAGAGTTGGAGAAATTTGAGGAAATTTGTCCCTTTGCGATAATATTTTGGCAAAATGTTTACTCACTGATTTTGAAAGATTCACAAAGGAATAAGTAGTCAAACTCGTCTCCGATTTCATTCTTATTACAGAGGTTGCAAACGCGTTCTGCTGTGTTAGTTCCATCCCACCGTCCCTTTTCTATTGGTAGATAATGCTTGGTTGTACTAAATCTTGTAAACAGTATTTTGTTTCTATCTCCAAGTTCTAAGAGATACATTTCCCTTCCCCAATTTATTTTAAAACTTATATTTTTTCGCTTTCTATGATTCGTTCATTTGTGTGTGCCATGACTGTAGAAATTGTTTTGGTTCTTGCTGTTTGTGTTTGGTTACGATTATGTATTACTTGGTTTCTCCAGAGGTGGCTGTGTACTGAGTTATCTAGTATCGTTTTGATAGAGTTTAGCCATCTGTATTGTGTACCGTTTTGTTGGGAGTCTAGTAAAATGTACTTTTATAATTTAGCTGAGAGTTTAGTTTGTTTCCATGAAATTAGTTTTAGCCAATATGTTATCATGCGTTGTTGTATCACTATTTGTATCGATAGCTCCTAACTCACCATATATAATGTATTTTGGTGTACTGCGCTTAACCTTTAGGAGATATATTAAGAAATCTAGACTTGTTTTTCTAATAAATTGCAGGGTTCTATCCAATTACTTCACATCCATATAGAAGAATTGGCTCAATCATTTGATGGTATAGTTTGATATGGCAATCTAATGGTAAGTCAAGTTGTCTAGCTCAGCGATGCAATGCAAATGAAGCTTTTTTGGCTTGTTCGGCTATATTCTTTTCCGCTAAGTCTGTTATAGGAGAAGTGTATTCCCCGATATTTGTAATTGTTAACAATTTCAACATATTTAGTTTTTAGATAAAATTTTAGCTTTTTCTCATATCTTTCTGTGCTTCCAAATACAACTACCTTTGTTTTATCTACATTAATTTTAAGTTTCCATTGTTCGCAATATTTGTCAAAAACATTTATGGTTTCTTGTAGGTCGTTACTTGTGTATGATAATATGGCTGTGTCATCAGCATAAAAGAGCATTAACAATTTAACGAGGGTGTATAATTCGTCTTCATCATTGCTTAGCTCAATTCGCTTACAATTTCGATTCTGTAGAAAACAAAGGGCTGGGGTTTGGGCGATGCCTAAGGCTGGGTATGGGTTTGTGCCTAGGGCTGTGGCTGTGGCTGTGGATTAGAGTTAGGGTTATGGTTAGGGTTAGGGTTAGCGCTAGGTGTATGGTTATGCTTAGGATTAGGGTTAGGGCTAGGGTTATGGATAGATCTAACGTTACGGTTAGCGCTATGGTTTAGGGTTTAGGATTTAGGGTTTAGGGTGATCTTGGTCATTAATCATTTTCAGTCCCGGTGAGTGATTGTTCATGTGAGCATTTGCCTGTTGAAGCTTTTCTGGTAGACTTGTGGCTTGGTGCTAATATGTCCCGGATGTGGCTATGTTCAGCGTGATTATGTCCGCTACGACTGTATCCAATAATCCTTTTGGATTATATGGCATTAAGTCAGCCACTTACAACAGGCTACAATGACTTTCAGTTAATTTATGACTCAACTGGACCTGGTTTACTCATAGAAATCTTACATGGGGTTACTGAGTTGAAGATGGGGCCGGTTAATTTCTGATAACTCAGCCTGATCGGTATTGAACACACTGAAGTGACAGACCTCACTCCACCATACTCCACCCAGCACACCATATTAGATGCCATAACACCAGCACCCCCACATCCCAGCGACGCGCACTGCACCCACTTCAACGCCTTCATACCTCATCCACCCTTTTCAAGCACCCTAGGGGCAATTAGAATGTCTTACCGATCTCGGATGTTTAGTTCGTTAATGGGAAGGCTTGGTTTGTTTAGTATTACTGACCTGACCATGCATGACACGCTCTTTACAGATCATAGTCCAAGGGCGATAACTCGACTCTAGATTACGATCTAAGACGCTGTAAGTATACGTTCAATATACAGTCACTGACTGTCTGTCAGTAATAGAATGAATGACACGATTTGGTGTGCCAGAAAGAATATACTGTCCATTCAGACTAGATGGTGCTGAAAGATTCTGCAGGAATAAAATGTTACAGTAGCACCGATTTTCTCAGAAAATGTTGGTTTTACAAAACGATACCATGGCAGCACCAGCTTACAATTCGCCAGAACCTATACTTGTTTTCGGATCTACGGGTGGACGGCCCGGCAGCCGGTCGGCGGCCAGGCGTGTGCGTCTGGCGTTGTATAAAAAAACCTGCTTGTCCATTTTGGCTCAAATTTTAAGTCGACATAGCGACAAAGGAACTTACTGGGCAAGAGGATTCCCAATCATTGACCGTGATTCGGATAAAATATCTAGGATCCAGATCATATCAAATTCTGGTTCCATGGAAACTGTCCGAAACTACTGCTTAACCTTTAGGTTATTTGGCTCAAATTTTAACACAAGATGTGGCGTGACTGTACACTCGGAGTCCACAACGGTGGGCGTGATCGGACATTATCCTGGAGACCGACGGGTTCAGAAAACTCTGAAAAATCTTTACAACGTGACAAAAACGTGAGTGCGATGGGTTGCAGTCTCTGATAGCTTTTGTTTACGATGTTAGAAAAATTATGTTGAATATTTTGAAACTAATTCGATTGAAAGCTGATGCTTCCTAAGGCAACATCAGCTTCAAGTTAAGGTAACCTCAAAATATTCAACAGCTTCTTTCTAGACATACACGCATTGTTGCATTGGAAATGATTTACTGGGATGTCAGGGTTCAAATGTTTAATCCAACATGCCTAGCTATATCTCGCTCAAGTGCATGTCACGTTCCAATGGGGATAGAATCGTAATCATAATCCCCAGTAATCTGGTTAATCTCCGTCTACCATAGCATAATAACACAAGCTATTTAGCGGAAACGTTAGAACAACATTATACAATATACATGTCAGTCAAGAAGGTTTAGACGTGTACACAGGGAAGCCATAACGTAATATAGACCTATATAGGAATATATACCTGGTTACCCAGATAACGCAGCTCACTGGGCCGATGCCGGGCTGATACCGTGCCGATACCTTCAGTATCCGCCGGAAGCGGTCCGGTATCGGCCCAGTAGGCTGCGTTATTAGGGTAACTGCCCTTATGGCTCAGAAATAACTTAATTTGATTCCAGGAACAAAATAATACGTTACAGTTGAATAATTTTAACATCATTGTATTGGCAGACATTACAGTACAATCTAACGTTTTCTGCTTTTGTGTTGAAAACATGTCAACTTAGGGTAGATAGGGGGAATACGCCTCCCTGGGGGAAGACGCCTACCATGGAAATATTAGTATGGTCACGTGATTCTCGAGTTCTAACCTCGCACGCGCAATTGCAGTGACGTATTCTTTGTTAGTATTTCACAACTAATTGCGCAGAAGCGTATAAGAGGTTTATACTTAAATTCTTGTGAGTTTTCAGTGTCGTAAATATGTTATAGTTTGCTCCTATTGCTTTATTTTCTTACAAGCATTGATCAACAGTAGCACACACCACTCCTAGGCATGCTTTATTTTCTTACAAGCATTGGTCAACAGTAGCACACATCACCCATAGGCATGCTTTATTTTCTTACAAGCATTGGTCAACAGTAGCACACATCACTCCTAGGCATGCTTTATATCGAGAACCTACTGAGAGGTAGCATATTAATTATAATAACGAAATCTTTTAGAAAGGCATGTTCTGGGGTAAGTCGCCCCATGTGGTATGGGGGAGAAAGCCATGGGGGCGGGGGCGTTTTACCCCTTTTTGTGTGAAGCAACGATACTGATTTGTTTTAAATGCGTTTGCAACTGTATTCACCATCGTCTGCATTAGTATTTCTATTTCGTGCATTGACTCTGAAAAGAAAAAAAATTGGAGTATGATATCCTACATCGGTGTGCGTGTGCGTACGTTTGTACATGCGTGTGTCCTATGTGTGCATCTATGTGTGTGCGTGTGTATGTGTGTGCGCGTGCGTGGTGTATGTGCGTGCGTGAGTGCGTTTTTATTTAGGGTCTACATATATAACCCTATCTTCTAATTATTAGGAGCATGCCAAGACATTACAAACGAATGTCCACACGCGGCAGTTACGGAGATCAAGCCCTGAGCGATGCGCTGAAGTTCATTCAAGATGGTGGAAGCGTTAAAGGAGCTGCACGCATGTTCTATGTGCCAGCTAGAACTCTTCGGCGGCACAGAGATCTAAAGGTCGGTCAGCCAGGCATCAATAAACTCTTTTGCCACCAGAATTTGAGGATGAACTATGCGAACATATTCAGAATATGGAGAAGACTTTGTTTGGATTAACGACAATTGACATACGTCGACTGGCTTTTTATTTGACAGAACGAACCAAAATACAACACCCGTTTAACAAATCATCTAAAATAGCAGAAGTTGACTGATTTCAGGGATTTTTGTCATGACATCCTGAACTTTCACTGAGATCTCCGTAGGCAATTAGCATAGCTCGTGCAGTAGGATTCAACAAAGTAAAGGTGACCCAGTTCTTTACAGTGTATATAGAAAAAATTAGTAGAGAAAGACGATATCACACCTATGTGAATATGGAATATGGACGAATCCGGGATTCAAAATGTGCAAAAGCCATGTCGTGTTGTTGCTACGAAGGTGATCCGTCAGATTAGCAAGATGACAAGTGCAGATCGTGGAACAACAGTGGCTGTAGTCTGCGCGATGGGTGCAGCGTGACAATATATCCCTCCCATGATGATATTTCCACGTAAGCGTATGAATGACAATTTAATGAAAGGTGCACCAATAGGAGCTATAGGTAAGTGTTCCTCCTCTGGGTGGATTGACCGTGATCTCTTCATTGAGTGGCTTGCACATTTCATCAAGTCTGTAAAATGTACACAGGAAGAGCCTCATATTCTTATTCTTGACGGTCATCATTCACACAAGAGCTTGGAAGCGGTTATGCTTGCCAGAGAGAATGGTGTCATCATGATAACTTTGCCGCAACATTGCACACATAAAATGTAGCCGCCGGATCGCACTTTTTCAAAGCATTGAAGAGCAATTATAACCGTGTTGCGGATAGTTGGATGACTACACATGCAAGAAATCGCATAACAGTATATGATATGGCAGATCTATTTGGGAAGGCATACAACAGATCAGCCACAGTAGAAAAGGCTGTCAAAGGTTTCGAAACATGCGGAATATATAAAAGCCAAAACTCTCAGACCAGAAAGTTCAAAACCGCAGACTCAAACAAATGATGATGATGATGATGATGATGATGATGATGATGATGATGAATGTCTGTAATGTACAGAATTATACTCTGGTACTGGCGGTGACTGGATTCAATGCGAGGTGTGTGGCTTGTGGCCACACGAGGACTGTTCTGGTGTAATTGACAGATAATTTTACATGTGACATGTGTCTATAAAAGCGTTACAGTATTTTCGTTTACTTGTTTTATTTGAACATACCAGTTCAATATATTTAGTCAACTGTGTTCTCATACTGTTTCTGATTGGTACTTTGCCATGTTGGCCACTGCAATAGATTAATACCATTATCTGGTTCATTATTGAAATATCTTACTCTAAGTTTATATAAAATCATTATTCTGAATGACCCAAAGCATCATAATAGTGATCTCTACAATAGATTGGTCCATTTCATCCCCAGACTCCAGAATAATAATTGCTTTTTTCATTTGAATAGACTTACAGTAAGATTTTTAAACGATAAACCATATACTGGTATTAGGCTGATCATTGTCCAATATTTAGTGGTCTTAATTCAATCGTGGGGAAAGATGCCCACTGGGGGCGATTTTCACCAGCCACGGGGGCAACTTGCCCCATGGCTGGGACAAGTCGCCCCATCAAATAAATTCATGTTTCGTTCATTTAAACGTTTATTGGATGAATTATATTCAAATTTGTCTCCGATATACTTGACATCAGTTATCTTCACCTGCTTCATACATATTTTAAGCACGCCAAGTCTATAATGTATGATTTTTCTTAGAGGAGGCGTATTCCCCCTGTCCACCCTACTTATTCGATGCGCTGTACATTATTTAGCCATATACATGTGTAAATCCCCCATGCCTGCAATTCAAAGTAACCATACGCGGGTAAGTGCGGGGATATTCAAACACAAAATACATTTGTTTCAGTGTGAATAGGCTACGTAGGCTGATTTGATTCAAAGCCTTTTTTTACCCTCAGATATGATAAATGCTCGCGTAAAATATTGAAATCTAGATGGGCATATCGTGTATATATTCTGAGTAATAACAACATCCTTGTTTCGCTTCCTAGTAACGAAATCGCCTGTGGATCTAAATATTTTTGTTTGTATCCAACTGTCAACTCAAATTCCACGTAGAAACTCACTTAGTGTTCTATACATGAAGCCAAAGCCAGATAACGCAGGTTACTGGGCGGGTAGTGGGCCAAGACCGGGATAATACGTGCCGGTATTGACCCCGTGTTCTATACATGAAGCTTAGGCCAGATAATGCGGGTTACTGTGCCGGTAGTGGCCAAGACCGGGACAATGCGGTCCGGTATTGACCCCGTGTTCTATATATGAATTCTAGGCCCGATAATGCGATTTACTGGGCCGGTAGTGGCCAAGACCGGGACAATACGGTCCGGTATTGACCCCGTGTTCCATACATGAAGCCTATGCCCGATAATGCGGGTTACTGGGCCGGTAGTGGCCAAGACCGGGACAATACGGTCCGCTATTGGCCATGTACCGGTAAGACGTATTATCATGGGACAGTTGATATGAGACTGATACAATATATAATTTCTCAAGCTATCTATTGCTTTTAAATCTATTGGTGGTTTTATCTGTTCAGTATACGTGACAGTCAATGGATGGATCACGTTTTAGCTATGTCCTGTCCATTCCTAGCTAAGCTCCGCCCATGTTTTGTCTGTGCTGGGGTCGATCGAAACCTGAACTCCCTGAACCACAATTTTCAGAAAACTAAACAGATAAGCTGCTGAATATGGTAGCTTCTATGGCAACCAATGGTTGCAACAGCGCCCATTTAAATTAGTTTCAAAATAGTCAACAGAATGTTTATTAATAAATAGTAAAGCCATACAATTCGAACAACTTGTCGGACGTTAAGCGTTTATGACGAACTTAGATACGTCTAGATGTGGCGTAATTTATTATGACGGCATATATTTTACTGACAGATTGGATTCCTCTTTTACGGGTTGGGGGGGGGGGGGGGCAGGATCTGGACACACCATGCTTTCTAACACGCCTAGTATCAGATGGTGGCAAACGGTCATGATTATGACACTAGAAATGGCAATCCGAGTATCCTAGTCAGAACCGTACTAAGGTCCAAGGGCGTCCTGGGCGAGCTGTCTGAGCGGCCGACCCTCCAGCTGTAACGAATGGGTGGCCAGTGCATCCACCGCAGGACAATTGTGAAAATTAGTTGGAGTTTAGTCATCACCCCTTTTTATCATTTGGCGCCTGTGCAGATGCTGACGACGGTCTCTTAGAAAGAGTCACGTGATGTAATGCGAGGGTGATGCAGCAAATAGTTCTAAAATAAGCTTAAATACAATTAATATTATTTTCCATGACCATTTACAAGCAATCTCTGCAAACATTCGGTGTTCGAATATAGCCTGGCCGATAGCCATAGTTATGATTGAAAAAAGTGGCTAAAGGGAGATAATTCAGTACCGATTTTGAGACGAAAACCCCCAGAACAAACGCAATACATAATACTCGAGACCTTCAGAGACCTAAGCTTTATAATTTAATGAATATTAAATAATTCAGCATATTAAAGCCACATACATAAATCGCTACTCAAACAGCGTAGAGGAATGGCGATTGCGCATAATTTGCCACTGTTTACATGTTTTAGTTTAATAAACAAATGTGCAAACAAACTTGATCAAGGTATCAAGCCAACACATATATACCAGTTAAACGTGTCTATAACGACCACCTGCTTGTGGGGCAAATGATGTCGGCTCTGTAAGACTGGTGGTCATTAGACCACGCGTCTTAACGAACCGCCATCATTCCCCTCGAAAGCTTTATACCATTCTCATTGAATTGTATTGAGCGGTCATCTATCTGTCTTTGGGGACCATTCTCAATGGCCCAAACGGTGACCGCTGTAGCCAGGTTTGACTGCATATAATCCCTATGACCGATTTGCACCAGATGCATGTGAAGATATCGAGATTGATAGATTATTCCGGCTCTTGTTAAAGCCTGTTTGTGCATAGCGCATACATAATAAATCGTCATATACACTAGATTATGTAAGACAGGAATCTCAGCGATGCATCTCGTAGAATAATTAGAAGTGATTAGGCGTAATAAAAGAGTAGGCTACTTACTATAGGCCATTCTTTAAGGGTTGTCTGAGTGTGCCATAAGAAACAGCAATTAAAATGCAATTTGCCAACCGACAAAGTTACCGAATCATTCCAGGGGTACACATAGCTTTATTTCAGTTGTTGCGTTAGGACTTGTTTAGATGTTTTTCTCGTAAATGTTTGCATACACCACCCAGCCGTGCACCATTTGCACGCAAACATTAACACTAATAATAGAGGCAGCCCATTTTAGCCACGCCACGCTCATTTTTTGGTTTATATTCCGACCACTCCTTGATAACGCAGCTTACTGGGCCGATGTTAGGCCGATGCCGGGTCGATATGTTCAGTATCGGCACGTTATCGGCCCGACATCGTCCCAGCAACCTGCGTTATAAGGACTCTCTACGTGTGTTGGAATCGATTTAATACTCTGAAACCTGAATTCCAAGAATCTAAATTTCAAGTTAATTATATAGGAAGCCTGTTGAACATTTTGAGACTAAATTGACTGGAAAGTGGTACTGCCTATGGCAACAGCAGCGCTCAGTAAACTACTATCAAAACATTCAACAAAATGTTTATTAAATTGTAAATTCATGAAAGACATACGACTCGTACACCTTCATCGCGGGCTTTGGTGTTGGTGACGGGACTACATCATTTTGATTGTGACGTCAGCTAACAGGTGACATATTTGATTATGACGTCGAGTGATAGACCGGATCCACCCATTATTAGGGCCATGATGCGTGCGTGCATGCGTTTGTGATTTCGGGAGTATGTGTGTGGTGTGAGGGTATGTGACTGGACGTGGTGCTAGTGGTGGTGGTGGTTGTGTGGTTGTGGGCGTGGTGTGGTTGCGTGGTATTATGTGGTGGTGCTTGTGGTGGTGTGGTGCTGGTGGTGGTGTGGCAGTGGTGGTGGTGTTGGTGGTGGCGTTGTTGGTGGCGGCGGTGGTGGCGTTGTTGGTGGCGGCGATGGTGGTGGTGGTGGTAGTGGTGGTGGTGGTGGTGGTGGTGGTGGTGCTGCTGCTGCTGCTGCTGCTGCTGCTGCTGCTAATGGACGTGGTGGTGGTGGTGGTGGTGGTAGTGGTGATGGTGGGATGGTGGCGGCGGTGGTGCTAGTGGCGTAGTGGTGGTGATGGTGATGGTGGTGGTGGTGGTCGTGTTCTGGTGGTGTTGCTGATGGTGGTGGTGGTGGTGGTGGTGGTGGTGGTGGTGCTGCTGCTGCTACTGCTGATTTTGGTGGGTGTGGGGTGTGGTGGGGCGGGGGGTGGGTGGGGTGTGTGGGTGTGGAGGTGCTGCTGGTGTTGGTGATGATGGTGGTGGTGATGACGGCGGCGGCGTCGGCGTCGGCGGTGATGGCATCAGCGGCGTCGGCGGCGTCCACGGCGTCGGCAGCGGTGGCGTGGTGATCGTCATGTTAGTGGTGGTGGTGGTAGTGGTGGTGATGGTGATGGTGATGGTGATGGTGATGGTGGTGGTGGTGGTGCTGGTAGTGGTGGTGGTTGGGGTGGTGATGGCGGTCGTGGTCGTGGTCGTTCGTGTTGGTGGTGTTGGTGTTGGTGTTGGTGTTGGTGTTGGTGTTGGTGTTGGTGCTGGTGTTGGTGTTGGTGGTGTTGGTGGTGTTGGTATTCTAAAGAATGATTAAGATTTTACTCATCCGCCCAAAATATCGCATTGTGAAGAAGTATGCCTTGTTATGACGTAAGTTAACATAAAGAAGAAATGACTAGGCTCTGATCATGTGTGTACTATTTATAACATGGACAACAA
This sequence comes from Chaetoderma sp. LZ-2023a, assembly GCA_034401795.1. Lineage (NCBI taxonomy): Eukaryota > Metazoa > Mollusca > Caudofoveata > Chaetodermatida > Chaetodermatidae > Chaetoderma > Chaetoderma sp. LZ-2023a. The sequence continues at coordinate 73,888,070 of CM067371.1, read as the reverse complement.
CAAGTGCATCCCCCAGACGTGTTTAAAAACTTGTAACTAGCTACGTAGGTATGCGGGACGTAACTGCCCCCCCCCCCCCCCTTACCGACTTGCAGGTATTGGGCCGAGTTCATTATAGGCAGGGCCTATAATGCGCTTTGTTAATACAAAGTACGCTTTGTCAATGTAAAGCCGATATGTATTATGCAAATGAATAAAATATAGTGTAGGTTATTGTGTTGTGCATAAATAAACTATGAACCATCTTCCTACTGAGCAACCGACTAGAGAATCTATGTTATAAAAGGCTATGTTCCATAAGCGAACTGTTCCAGCAAGTTGTTGCATTTTTATGCAGTCCTTTCTTTCAGTTGCTTCCAAACATTGAGAAGAAATTGTGTAGGTCTCGATTCAGGATGCCGATTATATTTTATGTTTTATACATCTTTGTGAATAAAGAGTTAAATTTGGTCGGGGGGGGGGGGGTCGGTGGGGGGGGGGGATTTATGCACTGGCCTAGGAATGCGTACTTAGGTTCAGTGTGTAAAACCTGTCAAAAATGCAGTTTATTTTGATTTGGATTTGTTTACATTTGAACAACAATAAAGTCCCGGCGTACACCTGACAACTGTTGTCCTATGAGTAACTACAGTACACTGCCGTGACACGAAGCGACACAACTCGAACCGATTCAATAGAATGTAATTTGTACATATTCATCCGATTTGTGCGTTTTTCAGTATACGTAATTATATCGAGTAAAATATGAAATCGGATACCACCCGGACATGCTTCACACCAAGATGGAGGACAAGACATAGTTACTCATACATAACTAGTTATTAGTCAGTGGGGGAAAAAAGGTTTTCGTGCACCCCCAGGAAATAAACTTCTAATCAACGTTTGTTGATCGAGAAAAATGCGTAGAAAACGATGAACTATGTCAAAATGTCGTCCGGATGTCCCGCGTACCCTTTTCTGACTGCCTACCTCTTCCGATTTACCTACATAGCTGAATGACACATTTTCTAAGGGTTTTCTGTAGTCGCTGAGTCCGAAAATGGTTTTATTTTTTATGATTAGGGATCATGGTCACGTAATACGGGTTATTATTATTATTATTATTATTATTATTATTATTATTATTATTATTATTATTATTATTATTATTATTATTATTATTATTATGCATTTGCAAATAAATGGTGCTGGTAGAGGCGGGCATTAGGGAATTATGCCCAGAAGAAAACACGATTGGACCATGGATCCTGGAGCCCCCACAGACTCTCTGCCCTCATGCATCATTCATGTACTATCCAGGTCTGATCATTGTCCTTTTACACTCCTCAGCAAAATCAAAGTAACTGCAATTGAAAACTCTGGACAGCAACTTCATATGGTCCGCGACTGAAGCCTCCATATCATATGCAAACAGTGTGCGACCAGATCTCCGAAACTCTCCCTGCTGACCTGGAAAGTGCTGAGTATTACCGTCAGTATTGTCAGTGTATTTCTGACAACCTCCCATCATCAATCATCTTCAAGTGATTCTGAAGGACCCATCTTTTCACAAGAGTGCATTTCTGTGAGAAAGTAGAGATCAGGTAGAGACCGCAAAACTAAGCAAACTGAAGACTTTTCATCTTGGAAGAACAAAGAAAATGTGTGGGAGCAAATCGAATCACGGGCCGACAAAATGGGTTTAGTTCGACTTCATCAACTGGTGAAAGACGAAGTCCTCTTTGTTGTTGAAGCCAAACGCCATCCATTATGCTTGAGATCTTTCCCCACAGCATATCGCCAGCTACGAGCGTGAGATTCGCACAGCCAAAAGAGTAAAGAATAATGAGCATTCTCGTGTATTAGCTGCCCATGAGAAGGCGCTCGTCTCGGTATTGGAGGACATTCAAACTCATGTCATCCGGCAGAATGAGATTCTATGGCTATCTTCCTTGCACATGCTTTATGTCAAAGAACTGGAAAGGAATGGGTACGCGAACTCGAATTATCACTCTGAAAAACCATATCAGCTTCACGAGGGTCAATCGTGACAATGCTGATGTCATTTGGCTCTGGCTCATGTACAGCGCGAATATTACTGTTTTATGCTCTTGCACGAGATTACACTCTCGAAAGCACAGACAAGTACGAAGACGTCGTTCTCCTTCTTCGTGTTATTATTCTACAGGTTTTCAGAGAGTCCAAGGACCTACCCTGGCCACCTAGAGCCGACGACACGGAGCCACGTTCTAAAAAGCTACTACCTCCGGACCTCATCCGGTTCCTCAGCATGGCTATTGTCGTTAGCCCTCTTGTGTTAACAGCGCCTCAAAACGCTCAAAATACTACTTGATATATCAATTAAACATTTTGATGGTCAATATCTTTCAAGAAATTTTAATTTTAGAAAACTATTTTTGGTAATTTACCACTTCATTTGCTTTCGCCGACATGACCATTAAATGGGTAATGGTAAGGAAAATTAAAGTTTTTACATACACGGTCCCTATCTGCAGGCCGAGAGAAGAGTATTTTTGAAAACTTACCACTAGAATTCTAGTGGTAAATATTAAAAATACTCTTCTCTAGGTCTTTCAAATAGCCATGTCTGAAGACCACAGCAACGTTATTTTGGTCAGTTTGACCATTAAAGGGTTAAGTTGACACAAGAGGGGTTAAGGGATTCCCCATCGCACAAGACATATGCCATGCACTGTCAGAGGCAGAATGGAAGTTACTAAAACATGTGCCTCTCTGTGTGACTGTCAGGAACTTGTTCCGAAGCAAGCAGCTCATCATGATACTGCAAAGGCGTGGCCAATCTGAGTACTACAATTATGTCTTAGAGATAGAAACTGCCCTGGCCACGACCCTGGATCAACGTATCTGAGACACCAAATCGTGACGGGAGAGGCAACATCATATTCCACCCTGAGTGGAACAACCTGAATAAAACCATTATGAATGTGCATGTCAGCGGCCTTTTCAACAGTGCTAGTGGAATCGTGGTGCATGAGGTCAAGCCTGGGTTCGAGAGTCCCAATGTCCGAGCACTGCCCATCATTGACAAGTCGCAGCAGCATAGCCTGAAAGTCGACATACCAGAAACTCTCCCACCCTTGCACTTCATTCGTGGTGGCACAATGTTGCCCGATCCCTCAGCATTCACACCCCATGCAGAGAACGATGCAGTCTATATTGCTCAGTTCGAGAGTACTATGTCTGGCTTTTCAGCTGACTAATCGGAAGCAGCGGCAAGCAGCCTCTGCCTGAACTGGTAGGTTTCACTTCTGCAACCGGGATGCGTCCACCTTGAAAATCAACAGTGGGTTACTTCTAACCCATCCATCAACCGATGACTGACAACACACTCTTGCACGAGCTACTAAAGGCGTAAAGCGCTCGGAGGTAGCCACAGCTGGTGGGTCAGGCAACTCGGTTACGACGACAAGCCTCAGGTCCTGAAACAGTTTTAATAGTTCATTTGCTTGATTATAGGAAATAGTCACGAGTCTTCAGTAGACGTGGTCCTTGCCAAGCTGCTCCGTAAAATGGTGGAGGAGAATGAGAAACTCACTTCCAAGTCTACGGTCAACCTGGCTCGCCTCTCTCCATGGCAGTCTGCTCTGAAGCCGCATGTCCATCGTGTGAACCACCAGTGTTTTGTACAAACGAGCTGACGAACCCATACTGGATAAGCTAAAATCATCTGATGATGGGCATTGATGGATGAGGAATGACGAAGGAGTGCTGGAAGGAGGAGGAAGACGAGTTTGACTTTGACAGTTTCATTGACAGCGAGGATGACTGATGGGTCTGATAATGAAGAACCCTGCCCTTGCAATGTTTGAAGACGTTTTCTGTTCTATTACTATCTACTTCAATAAATAAACTAAAAATTATTTTAATGGAATCTCAGTATTGAAAACCCCCTTGAATTGACCCATAGCATTTGACCTAAACCAGTGCTCACTTAATTGATTAATTAATTATAAGCAGCATTTTTTATTTTGCTTGAAATAAGATTTCATCAAGGGATGAATCCAGTTTTAGTTATGCCCCACCCATCTCTAGCTAAGCTCCACCTACGTTTTGACCATATTGGAATTGCTCCAAATATCATTTTCTTACCCGACTAGTATGAATCGGTATCACGCTGGAAAGAACGGTTTTAGAGATAAGCCCACAAACATAGAGAAATTGTCATTCATTTAGGCATTCGTTTGTGTGTTTTGTTTGTATGTCCATTCATTCATTTATCCATGCGTCCATCCATTCAGCACGCATATGACTATCTTTCACTTCTATTTTCACCACTCTTCAAGTTTTGTGGAAACATAGAGTAAAATATTTCCAGTTACTCATATTTGGTTTAAACAATTTTATTTTTCGGTTAAAGTGGGAGTACAGTAAGATGCGTCATTTCGTGTGTCTGCCACTTGTAATGATATATAGTAATTTAATTACTCATGTGTCGAGTACATAAGATCATGGTAGACTAAATAATTTAATAATAAGTTTAACAAATATCATTGTTAATACATTACTAATAAACGAATAATAGAAGTAGAAGTGTAGAAATTAGAATAATGAAAAAAAGGACAAGCTGGTAAAAGAAAGTAGAATAAAGTAGACTTCGGGATGATTTTCACACATTCCTGCTCGCACCGCGTGGTGATGGGTAGCGTGCGGTGGGCAAAGGTACAATTTTGGGTGGACGATTATGGGAGAATGAATATCAATTAAAACGGCCAGTATCAGCAATGTGTTGGCTAAATAGGGTAGATACTATAAGATTCGTGTCTGTATTGAGATTAGCAAAACTGTAGCAGTCAGTGGGTTAATGGGAATATTGTTTAGGCCTAATTCAGTATAATATATTCTTCTTTGATTATTGTATAGTGGGCAGTGGAATTGTTTCATCCGGGTGCCCACATGAGCACCTAGGTGAGTTTAACAAGAAGTTGTCACGGAGGTGTCTGTTTAAGCTACTACAATTGTTTCAGAGTCTGGAATATGCTATGTTAGCAGGTCGTTGACCTGCATAGTACCACCAATGTGGGGGGGGGCCGTTTTTGAGATATTGCGTTCAATTTATTTTTAAATTCTTGTATTGTATGGGACGTTTTGACATGATCCGGAAGACTATTCCAATCTATAATCGTAGCCGAGAAGAAAGAACTACGATAGAGCTCAGTGCGATATCTTGGCGGTGTATAGGTGTTGAGTTGGCGGATATTATAAGGGTTTGTCCTTTATGAAAAGGGCAAGAGATAACTAGACAATGCCTCACTTATTGTGCCGTTTATAATTTTGCAGAGCATTACTAATTTTTGGTTTTTGCGTCTACATGAAAGTGTTACCATACCGGTTTCAGCGTATAACTCTTCCGTGCTGGCACTGCAAGCCAGTCCACTTCTAGTTCTTAGGACCTCCTTCTGGACATTTTCCAGTCTCGTAATAAGATTTTGTGGGAGATTATCCCAGACGGGGCTTGCGTATTCTAGTAAGGGTCTGATAAAGCTCTTGTACATAATTTCCAGGCAATCTCGATCAAGTATATATTTCAAACCCTTAAGCAGAGAGACCATATGTTGGGCCTTTGTCATCATTGCTTCTACATGGTCTATCCAACGACCTTTACTATTAAGAGTGACGTCGAGGTGCTTGTGGTCGTTGATGGATAAATTTCAGAGTCTTTGAAGTCTATTGGAAAACATGTAGGATTATGACTTAGGGAGATAAATAAGGATGTCGTTTTAGAGGCATTAAATTCTACAAGCCATGTATTGGCCCATTGAGACATCATTGCCTGGTTATGATTCGCCATTGGAATATGGGCCTCTAGATTATCCGACATCACATAGAGGCGGGTATCGTCTGTAAATAACCTAATATTATTTAAGATATTATTTGGCAGATCATTAATGAAAATAAGAAATAATAACGGTCCAAGAACTGAACCTTGGGGTACCCAGCATGTAGTGGGAGCAAAATTGAGTCACTGCCATTTAAGACTACTCGTTGGTTTCTTAAAGTGAGATAGTCTTCAAAACCGGCGAGAAGGCTGCCTGATATACCGGATTGCCTCAGTTTTTGGAGAAGACCACGGTGCCACACACGGTCAAACACTTTAGCTATATCGAAAAACAAGAACATAACTTCTTTCTGGTCATCCAGGGCTTGAACAATTGCGGTGTAAATGCTTAGTAATTGATTTATTGTTGAGTGGCCAGGGATAAATCCCGATTAATAGGGTGTAATATAGTCTCTAATATAATTATATATATATATATATATATATATATATATATATATATATATATATATATATATATATATATATATATATATATATATATATATATATATATATATATATATATATATATTATATTTATATATATATATATATATATATATATATATATATATATATATATATATATATATATATATATATATATATATATATATATATTTATATATATATATATATGTTTAAAAACAGCTCGCTCCATCACTTTACTCAAACAACGTAGGAGGAAGATGGGGCGGTAGTTTGAGCATAAGCTTCTATCCCCTATCTTAAAGATTGGAGTGACATTTGCAGTTTTCCATGTTGAAGGAAACTGGGAGTTGTTAATGGAATAATTAAAAAAACTGCATTACAATTGGCGCTAGAATGGCGCTTCCCTCTTTTAAAACTTTAAGACTTAGTTTATCAGGACCAACTGCTTTTAATGTATTCAGATTAGAAAGGATATGAAGAACGTCTGTAATAGTTATTTGTATCGTGCTTAGTGTGCTCTCGGTCTACATAGACAGGGGCAGTAACTGTATTCCAGAATCATTAATTTTGGATATACTAACAAAGTAAGTGTTGAGAAGATCAGCTTTTTCAAGAGGGTTATAAGCAAATGATAAATCATTGCGTTTTAGTGGAGGTATGTCCTCAATGTTAGAATTGGTGTTGTATATAAAGGATTTACTCACCTTCCACCACTCTTTAGAGCCCATACTTCAATTATTAATTGCCTCTACTAATTTTGTTTTGTATTCTTCTTGAGCTGTTTTAACTAAGGTATTGACGTAGTTTCTTTGTTTCTTAAAATTTGCTACATCATTATTTTCTTTAGTTTGCCTTGACTTTTTAAAAAGTTTCTCCCTGCGCCTCATTTCGTGTCTAATTTTGTTGGACATCCATGGTTTATCATTAAGATTTATAGTTACAGTTTTATTAGGTATGGTAGCCGTGGCGGCATTTATAATATTGTTTGCAATGGTCTGACACCAGCTATCGACATTGCTGTCATTACGAAGATTTCTCCAACATTAGTTTGCCAGGTGGTTACGAAATGAGGTCCAGTCAGCTTTACTGTAACCCCATATATTCAGTTTGTAAGGTTTGCGCTTGGGGATTTTAGATGTTAAGGTTATGTAAGTTGGTGTGTGATCGCTACAGAAGGGTGCAAGAATGCCACTGTTCTGGACTATTCGGGAGTTGTTTATTATGATCGGATCTAGTAATGTATTAGTGATTGGGCGTGTCGGTTCCTTTATTAACTGGTAGAGACCTAGTGTGTTTATTATGTCGTTTGGATGATGCTTGGATGTATCTAGTAGGTCATCATTAAGATCTCCAAATATAACGATATTTTTATTAGGATTTAGGTCACGATTGTGATCTAGATTATCCGATATAATTTGCCATTTACCAACATCCAAACTAGACGGACGGTAAATGACGCACAGCAGAACAGATGGACGGTCATGAATTTCAAGCCAAACCATTTCAATATGAGGTCAAGACGACGAGAAGAGGCAATATTGTCGGATGTATAAATACCTCCCCATGCCTGTTGGCGGTCCCTGCGATAGGGGTGTTGAAAATCAGATAGTTCTATTAAATTGTTGCCAATAATTGGTGAGGTGGTTACTCATATTTGAATATAGTTTGAGGCTCAAAATCGTCTTCAAATATAGCTGACAATATTGTTATACTTGCACTGTTGTTGTTGCTCAGTTAGATTTATTGGCCGCTTATACCTTGTTGTTGTTGTTGTTGTTGTTGTTGTGTTGTTGTTGTTGTTGTGTTGTTGTTGTTGTTGTTATTGTTGTTGTTCAGTTTGCTTTATTGGTCACTTACACTTAGGACTTCATACCAAAAATGCAACCTATGCATTGCATCATTTTCTATTGATTATCTCAATGCAATACAGCGTGATGAGTAACCTTCCCTAGGTTATTCATGTAATATTTGATGAATAGCTATGCATGGATTTTGATTACACTTTTGGGGAAATGAATTTCCTAAGCTCACAATTAACATCAATACATGCATTTTCTTTTATTCACTATAAACATGATGATGATGTTGATAACAATGATGTAATAATGTGATGGTGTTGTTGATGCTGTATGTATCGTACAGTAAAGTGTTTTAAGGGTCACGCGATTTCGTGGGTAGGGACAACTGACGTTCGCATACATGCGTCACTCAACAAACCTTGTATCCTTAAAATAGATATATTATTTAAAACACCATATCTGCAAATTTAAAGAAGATGTGGCAACAAGTGATTATTTTACCCATTTGGATTTCTGTGTAGTGAAAATCATGTATTTCTACTATCACTTTTTGATCTATGACAACATATCTTGATAACTAGTAAAGAAATGATACACATCAACCCAGCTGCCCTGGGTAGCATACCGGATATATTATCTAAGCACTAAGTTTTTTCTAAGAAAGCGTGAAACTGGCATAGGATCCTCATGTAGTTTTCCCATTGTAGAGTGATGTTTCTTTAACAACAATGGCAAATCAAACAGACCCCAGATAACATATATCATATAAATGTCAATAATTTCTTTAGTTTTCCCAGTGCGCAAAACATTCATATTAATTTTCAATACCTCATTTACCAATTTACAAAAGGAAACTGAAATTTCTTTTTTAATTTTTGCTGAAATTCACTCCTACGCAGTTATCACAGAAACGGTATTTGACCTGATCTGGATTAAGAATTCAGAATCGGAGCAGAAGCCTGCATATGCGCAGTCCTATGGTTATACTCATATGTTCGTGTGGTGGTGTTGTTGAAACTGTGTGCACATATATATGGACGTACGAACGCAAGTATATGTCCATGTGTTTGCAGCTTTGCATGTATGAGTATATATTATGGGCTTTCGTTTCTTGTATTAGCCAGTGTAGAATCAGCTGCATTAGCATTGAACACGACAGCAACAGAATGGCATTGATGACGGGGAGAGGTTGTAGACGGAGAGAACCTGAAAGAATTTGATTGAAGGAGGCTGCAGGCACAAGCCTTTACTGGGATGAAGGCTATGGAACGACACATTGGTGCTGTGATAGCTGAGTGGAAGTCTGCATATGTGTAGCTCTCTGGATGCTAATGTGTCCGCGTGGTGGTGTTGTTGATGATGTATGTACGTACATACATACGGATATACGAACGAGTATCACTACCATTATGTATGTACATATGTACGAACATATGAATGCAAGTATGTGTCCATGTGTTTGCAGGTTTATATATATTGATATGTTCTATCTGCTTTCGTTTATTGTACTAAACAGTGTAGAATCAGCTGTGTTAGCATTGAATATGACAGCAACAGAATGACAGTGATGATGATGATGATGATGATGATGATGATGATGATGATGATGATGATGATGATGATGATGATGGTGGTGGGTTTGATTGAAGAAATTTGATTGGAACGGGGTACAGCCCGAACCTCTGACTGGGATGAGGGCTGTTGGAAAGTCGTAGACTGAAATTGTGTCAAGAAAGCAGCCAGCTTGTGAAAGCGTGTCCATAAATCAGTCAAACTGTGAAAATGCATCCATAAAGCAGCCAGACTGTGGAACTGCATATATCACCTCAACCAATCAGATCGTGAGGCTATCCCTTTTGGTTATTGTTTTAATAATCAATAATGGTAACAGCTGTCTATGATAATGGCAGCTGATAGCTGGCTCTCATATAAAAGGTGGAATGTAAAGCAGCCAGACTGGGAGAGGGCATCTGTAAATTACCCAGACTGTGAAAGTACATCAATAAGGCTGATAATAGGTTGCTCACTGGTAAATCCTAACCGAAATATGTGTTCACTGCTGTTTGTCATTTACACAGAATACTTTTCGAATAAGGGATGCATGATGACCTTCAATGCGCTGCAATGGTCGTTATATCCATTCACAGCAATTTATCACTAACCAAAATGCATATTCGATGCTTAGCCACCTTTCAAATCCACAACAATGCAGAACAGAGAATTACGCGTAATGGACCTTTCCATTTTTATCTATGCCCCGCCCATCACTAGCTAAGCTCCACCCACACCTTGATCGCGTTGGGCTCGATCGATCTCTGAACATCCTGACCATCAATTTCCAAAAAAATACACAGGTAAGCTGTTGAATATTTAGAAACTAATTTGACTGGGTGTTGTTGCTGCCTAAGGCAGCAACAACGCCCAGTCAAATTAGTTTCTAAATATTCAACAGTATTAAATAGCAAAGAATTACAAAGACACAATTCATACAACGTGTCGGACTGTTTGAGATTTGATGACGGTCTATATGGAACCCTTTGTGACATAATGATTGTGACGTCATCATACATGCGCTGAGCTGATTATGACGTCATACGAGGTCAGATGATGGATGGATATTCTGGAAAGGTGAATTAAGTATAATTGGTGCAGCTTGCTCTTATAGTAACAACTTTGCTTTTTGTTGATCAATATCAATCGGCCACAACTGTTGGCGATAACAGTCAATATGGATTTTGTGCACAGGTCCTATACTTTTTTAAGCAAGAGGTGTGAATATTTGGTCAAATGATCTTTTCAGATCCTGGGAAACATAAAAATGATACTTGTCTTTAATCTTTCGGCTGAGTTCCTGGTATATCATTAATTGTCCCAAACCACAGTTTACTATTAGAATATCTAGTCATTTCCACATGCAGCAATAATAGCAGCAAACTGTTTAAATCTCTATCGAGTTGTTCCAGTTTCGCACTTTCTAAAATGTAATTTGTTCTACATCCATATGATCGGCTTTTCTTGTGAGTCTGGCATGTGTGCTCCCACCTTCACCTTCATATTTCCTTTTAGTCCTGGGTTTAACTTAACATGTCTTCTATTAACATAAAATGTCTTCTATTCTAAAGTGCGAAAGTACATGCATAAAACACTAAGACTGCGCGCATCAATGAAGAAGTCAGGCTATGAAAGTGTGCCTATGCACCAGGCAAAGTGCAATATATATATATATATATATATATATATATATATATATATATATATATATATATATATGTGTGTGTGTGTGTGTGTGTGTGTGTGTGTGTGTGTGGTGTGTGTGTGTGTGTGTGTGTGTGTGTGTGTGTGTGTGTGTGTGTGTGGGTGGGTGGGTGGGTGGGTGGGTGGGTGGGTGGGTGGGTGGGTGGGTGGGTGGGTGTGTGTGTGTGTGTGTGCAATATATATATATAAACCAGCCGGACTGCAAAAGTGTGTCTACAAACTTATAAAGCACCCAGACTTTGAAAGTCTGTTTATTGCTTCAGACAATCAGATTGCGAGTCTATTGCCTTTGACAGTTACAATAATTGATTAAGAGCAGAGATGACAAAAGTGCAGCTCTCACTGGTGCGCATAATCAATAATTGCGCGAATATCACTTTGGCCAATCAAATCGCATGTCTATCACTTTCGGCAATGATCAACATTGGTAACAGCTGACTATAAATTATGCACGTCTATTGCTTTGGCCAATCAAATTATTTGTCTATCGCTTTCACCAATAATCAATACTGGTAACAGCTGGATATAATTTAACCATATCAATCACTCTGGCCAATCAAATCATGAGTCTATCAGTTTTGCCAATGATCAATATTATACGCATATATCACTTTGGCCAATCAAATCGTGTCTATCGCTTTCGCAAATAATTAATATTGGTAGCAGTTGTTGATAATTATGTCTATCTATCACATCAGCCAATCAGATCACACGTCTATCGCTTTTAGGGGGTTTCGGATATATCTCCGCATTTACCCGATTCACAAGAGGAAACAACGAAAAAAGGTATTTTTGCCTTTTTCTATTATCTCGTAGATAGAATTAGTGCATGGCGGGGGTGGGTGGGTGGGGATGGGGGAAGGGGTGATGGTGTGATAGCCACAATTTAAAGACATTTAAAAGACATTTTGAATGAAATTTCGTTTGCTGTTTTGCTATTGGTCGTGCTGGATTGTGTATTTTTCATCTAAATCAACTGTGATGCGATAGATGCGTAGCTACGAGTGGAAGCTAGGGACACGCCCTTTTGGCCACATATATGGGCAATTAGGCCCCGCTCACACGTAGCACGTAACTTCTCTAAACCAATCAAAAAGGTGTCCATCTCATATCCTATACTACTACTTACAAGCGCCAATAACCAATTAAGCCTGTTTGTACATCGCCCATATGCCAATTTCTTATCGGCGCATCCGTTTGTAAACGGCCCAGGCCCACATGTCAATTTGTTATCGGCGCGTCTGATTGTAAACAGCGCACAGCCCATATGCCAATATCAAACTTACACCAACAAGAAATGCACATAGCTGGAGAGGAATTGTGATTTCTTCCCGTAGCGTCCTTGATCAATCTCACGCACACATTTCTACCATTCATTAACCTGAAAAAAGCCCAATAACCCATTCATATGTTCTTATCTACTACGCTCTTAATTATATATAGGGGCTTACTACTAGGCCCAATATTGATTTACAACTGGTCATGTTTCGAAAATATAAGCGATTAAAACACGTGTGACCATGGGTGTGTTCATGAATGTGCATTTCAGAAAAGTATCTGTTATCGTGCGTGTGTGCGTGTGTGCGTGCGTGCGTGCGTGCGTGCGTGATACTGCTGCTACCGCTACTGTTACTGTACTGTTACTGTTGCTGCTGCTGCTGCTGCTGCTGCTGCTGCTACTGCTGCTGCTGCTGCTGCTGCTGCTGCTGCTGCTGCTGCTGCTGCTGCGGATACTACTACTACTACTACTACTACTACTACTACTACTACTACTACTACTACTACTACTACTACTACTACTACTACTACTACCTCCGCCGCCGCCGCCGCCGCCGCTACTACTACTACTACTACTACTACTACTACTGCTGCTGCTACTACTACCTCCGCCGCCGCTGCCGCCGCCGCCGCTACTATTACTACTACTACTACTACTACTACTACTACTACTACTACGACTACTACTGCTACTACTACTACTAATACTACTACTACTACTACTACTACTACTACTACTACTACTACTACTACTACTACTACTACTAGTGTCTAGTGCATGTCAGGTCAGAATGTCGGTTACAATTCAAGGTCATTTATAATTACTAATTAAGAGTCGCATGAATGCGTAATTAGCGTCTTAGTTAAAATTAGCCGTCACGCGCTATTTAATGCGCTATAAATATTCATCTATTCACAAAAGGCAGAATAAAAAATATTCATGTCATTAAATTACTAGAATTTACGTCTCCTATTGAGCGCGGGAAAGCCAGTGTCAATGTACTGCCGAAAAGTTGGTACTACTTTTTCGGGCGGGATTAGTAGTAATCACAGTCCCAGAAAGTAAAAATTGCCTCGGGCAACGGGGTGGCTGGTAGGAGAGGGCGCTCAGCCGACGGTTTATGGCTCAGATGGTCAAAGTGGCGGGAAATTCTTCATGACATAATCATTATCTGGACGCCAAGAGGCGTTACGTTACTGACCCGTTAATGACGACGCGTCCTGCGACGCGCGTGTATGAGGGAGGGCGTAGTGTAGACACACGCACCCACGCAATGACAAGAGCTTTTAGCAAATTTACTCATGAGCAAAGTCAACGTCCTTCAACGAACTTCTTCACAGGCATATGAAAAGGTCCTATTATATTTTTGGACAGAACATAAAACCTTAAGTTTATAGAATAGAATTAGTGTAAATAATCACCTTTTCTTATGACAGAAAATCTGTATCGCAGGTTACAGTCAAATTAGTCTGAAAATAGTTCACATAATAAGGTTCCTTACATTGCAGAAGTAGAAGTAGAACGGGTCTGGCCATGCCACACAGTAGACCTACAACTCAGAAATAACTTACTTGTTTGCAAATCAAAATAAAACGCGCTGTTGAATAATTTGAACATAATTAGTTTGGAAGACATTGCTGCCTAAGGCAGCAATGCATTCCAATCAAATTATGTTAAAAGTAGTTAACAGAACATTTCTTACTAACTAGGCCTAACATGTTTCTATTTTTTGTTTTGGGAATGTTTTAGCTTATTTTATAGATGTACTGTATATGTTTATGATAAAGAATGGGAATACAATTATTAAATGTCAATCAGTGTTCATTAATTAATAATTGACGCGGTTCATAAATGCAATGCGTTTTATCCGATCAGTCAAATGGCGAGAACGACACCAAAGACGACGAGGACAACGACTGTAGCTACAACAGACGTAACAACAGCCTTATCAGAAAGAGAACAGTAACCGCCGCCGCCGCCTCCGCCGCAGAAACAGTTTCAGCAACAGCAACAGCATCATCATCATCAGCAGCAGCAGCAGCAGCAGCAACAACAACAACAACAACAACAACAACAACAACAACAACAACAACAACAACAACAACATAAGCAACAACGTGAAAAGCAACAGCAGCAGAAGCGGAAGCATCGGTACTGGTAGTAGTAGTAGTAGTAGTAGTAGTAGTAGTAGTAGTAGTAGTAGTAGTAGCAGTAGCAGCAGCAGCAGCAGCAGCAGCAGCAGCAGCAGCAGCAGCCGCAGCCGCAGCCGCCGCCGCCGCCGCCGTCGTCGTCGTCGTCGCCGCCGCCGCCGCCGCAGCAGCAGCAGCAGCAGCAGTAGTAGTAGTAGTAGTAGTAGTCTACTCATACGCTAGTGAGTTTTCTTTCCGACTATTTAATCGATTACGGCAGTTGTGTTTACAGAACCTTGAAATGTTTGACAGACAGAGTCTCGCGCCTTACCCCCTGGGTTAATGTCCACATGCGGGGTCAACTGACGGGGTCAGTCGGTACTTAGTCACCCGAACAGTTCATTAGAACAGATGGTTGCCATTTTTAGACAGTCGACCAGATTGTGCACTTATCGAGTTTCATAACCTCGTCATCGACCGGTCAATTTGTCCGAAATGATGATCGTTGTTAATTAACTTTAACATTAATTAAGACTAATGAATCGCAGTGTTTCAATTTACCCGGAGACATTTATTTCAAATAAAGCGATAATGCTAAGATTAATGTGCAGACATGAAAGATGATTTAATACCGTGCTATAGAATATCGACACTCTTCGTGTAGAAATTATAATTACCCTAGGTTTAATTCACGTGCGCTGAATATGAAACATATCGATTATTTATTAACCCATTTGGCTCATGACTACAACATCAGGCGATAATGTCAAACTGTTTTCAAAATATTTGGCGTCTGTTTAACAATAATATGTACTATCTAGAGGGTGAAAACGTATTAAAATAGAAATATGTACAGATCGTATACACGCACGCCACCCACCTCCCCCTCCCGCACGAAAGAAAGAGGGAAAGCGTGCGTGCGTATGTGCGTGCATGCGTATGTGTGTGCGTACGTGTGTACTGGAGTGCGTGCAAGCGTGCGTTCGTGCGCGCACGTGCGTGCCGTGCGCATGCGTTAGCGCATAAGTAAGTGCCTAGTAGTGCGTGCGTTGATACCGGTAGTAGTGCGTGCGTGTATAGCAGTGTTTGCGTGCTTGGTAGTGAGTGCGTGCGCGCATAGTATTTAAATCGTGCTTGTCCATAGCTCATCTCGGAAGAATCGATCGGATTTGCCTCAAATTCCAACACACGTGTCAT
>CM067371.1:73769651-73871640 GCA_034401795.1 Chaetoderma sp. LZ-2023a | reverse complement strand
GCATGACACGTGTGTTTCTCTCTCTCTCTCTCTCTCTCTCTCTCTCTCTCTCTCTCTCTCTCTCTCTCTCTCTCTCTCTCTCTCTCTCTCTACATCAAGGGATGATGGCATTGTCAAATGACCTGCCATTTTCCATATGAATAGAATCTTCTGGAAGACGTAGATTTAGCACAAAATGACAATGACCAGTTGTTCATAAGCCCGGGGATGTGTGAACGTTTGTTAAAGGGAGGGGTGAGAGAGAAGTAGGTTCGTATGTCACAACAACGTATACCTCCCGGTCAAGTGTGATAGATCAGTGACGGGAAGTTTTCTCAGATTGTGAGTAGTTGCTATTAAATGTGACAAGCCAGCAGCTCAACACGCCCCCCCCCCCCCACCACCACCCCGCCCCCGCACCCACACCGAACCTCCATTCACCCCACTACTTTCAACCAACTCCCATAACTAGTCTCTGTATGACACTTGTATACTTATAATTAGTAATAATCACACGTTCATATACGAGTATGAATGAATTTTCGAATTATTTGAATACTTCAGGCGACGGCTAAATAGAACCGAAATGTCGTCGGTAATCGTTTAAAACGTGGATATTTCTATCAAACATTTCCTATATCTCCTATGGGAGCCACCTTCCCATAGATGCTGTAGGCCAAGGCACCCTTATCGCACTACCCATGCCCAAGAAGCCACCTGGCCCTCAGCCAATCTGCGGCCCATTATGCTCTTCAACCGCATACGGAAAATCCTCTCCAATGTTATTCTATGCCGCATCTGAGACAAGATCGATGCCTTCACTGGATCATGTCAAAGTGGCTTTGAGTGTGGACGCAACTGCGCAGACAATGTATGGGCTCAACGTATGCTTGTGTCAGTACTCAGTAGTCATGTCCAAGAACTGGGATTTCCACAAAATGGGCATTGACATGTCACGAGCCTTCGACACAGTTATACGCTCAACGATCATAGATGTATTACATCAGGCTAGTTGCAATGAAGATGAGCTACGACTAGTGAGATTACTACTTGCAGACATCAAGCTGAAAGTACGAGTCAAGTCAGTGAAGTCTGCAGAGCTTGAGACATCAATCGGCTCCCCACAGAGAGATGGTCTATCCCCTGTGCTTTTCACCTGTTACCGTGTTACTGCATTGAAATCTGTGCGGGAAAATTCCACAGGACCACACCCCTAGTGTCCATACTGGGCATACCGCTAGAGATGGAATATGCCGACGACGTGGACTTCATAAACGAGGAAAAGTACCTCCTTGACGAACTTCTCCAAAAAGCCGCAAGCAAACTCAAAATTGAGAATCTCTTTATGAATGAATCTAAAACAGAGTTCGCCCACTTATACCTATCTACAAAGCATGAAACTAAAGAAAATGACGAACCACTTCGTGGCGGCGAACCATGGAGGAAGAGTAAAATGTTGGGCTCACTGCTTTGCAGTACTGCTGACATTGCTACACGTTGTGTCATGGGGAACATAGCTTTCCAGTTCTTCTGGAAGCTATGGATTCGTAGATCAAAGATTCCCGTGACAAAAAGACTACGTTTATACAATGCAACATGCGTATCCTTGATGCTGTATACATGTAACGGCTTGAGAGCTCCAAAGGCAGCTCTAGACAAACGTGATGGCTGCCAGCGCAAACACCTACGCACCATTAGTGGACACCGATGGCCATACAGCATAATTTCCAATGATGCATTATACAAGATGTGTAATACATCACCGCTGTCAGCAAAACTCGCCCAGCAAAGATGGTCCATGTTTGGCCATGTGCTAAGAATGCCAGGGGACACAGGAGCACAGGCAGCCTTGGAAATCGCCCTACTCGGAGACAGCAAATACAAAGCCAGGAGAGGACGTCATTGTATAAATTTGTTAAGTGTGCTACGAGGTCACCTTAAGAAAGCAGGACTAGGCACAATCGAGTCAGGAATGGACCTGAGGAAGCTAAAGATTATGGCTGAGGATAGGCCACAGTGGGCAAATGCGAAGAAGGACTGATTGCAGCTGTATGATGTTTCTACTACTACAAGAGCAGAATACAGTAATCATACTGCATATACCTCGTGTAGAGGGAAAACAGATATCCCGAAATCTTTTGGAGGGATCTAATATGAAATTGATACCTAATCAAAAAATCATAGCAATTATGAGTTTATCATGGTTGTAGTGAAAAGCAAGTTCGCCGGCCACTTTAAAGAAGATCCATTTTGTTTTCAACTTCTCCCTGTAAGGGCGTATGCTTCAGCCTGGACACCGATATACGTTATACGTTAACTTCCAATATGATCATTGAACGTGTATGATTAAGAGGAGTTCATATCTGCTAAAATCCAAACTACTAACATTAATGACATAAAGGGGTATCTTGACACTAGATAACCCTTTATACTTAACGTTTGACCCCAATGTCAACCCGCTTCTTCGGGATAAAAATCGTGAGCATAGTCGCAGTTCGAACATGTGCCTAGAAGGGATTGCACGGAGTCACTTCTAATATCTCCATAGAACTGATCAGACCAACAAGCATCCGCTTTTGGCAAACGATAAAACTGATAATTTTCACTTTAAGGGGTAGCTTTGACATTTTACATTTGGTCCCGAAATCAGTAGACATCTTCGGGAGCCACGTAGTGCGATCCTCCTATCAAGACTGATACCGTTCATTCGTTCGTTAACTTGATTTTATTGGCCACTCACACAGGGCTGTATTTGAGCCATAGTTCAGTTCAGTTATGGAACTCCCACCTCCTCATCAGGCGCACCCAGCATAACGAGCCTGGCAGATGATATGCGTATAAATCTATATGTTCAGTCAAGCAGGCTTATTGTTTAAAATGTGGACGCATCCGGGTTCGTTCAGCCATCAAAAACAGCTGTAATTGTAGGCTTAAATAGTTACATAGACTATTTACATATATTATACGCATAGCAAGTTAGCATAGCAAGCGAGCTTTAAAATGTTGAAGGATATTGCTGTGAAACAGTTCATGTAATCCACATGCCGGAGGATTACTGGTGTAGTAGTTCAAGATATTCATGATACATGTACAGCGAGTTATTAGGGTCCAGGTGGTCTCATTGACTCAGGTTCACCTGTTGCATCATAGTTGGTAAAAAGACTTCTAAAGGCTACGTAGGCTATAAGGCTTGGCAACGGACGTTGCTTAGGAGGCCGAAATGTGATTACGCTCAGCAGCCCCCCACCCACCACACCCCAACCACTCCAACTCCACCCCTCCATATTTCCCCCATAATAGTTCTCTTATTCCTTCAAAAGTTCACAAAGACCCACCAAACATCACACGTCTATACTGTATGTACTTACAGCACATCATATGATTTCAAGACATATAACAAACTGTCCCTCAGGTCCCACCCTTTGTTTCCTTACACTCCCTCTTGTTATCACCACTTATCCACCTTTGTCTCTATCCCTCTGCCCATCTTTCTTTACCCACCCACCATCGCTCTCTCACACCACCTTCCCTACCACCATCGCTCACTCACACCACCTTCCCTACCACCATCGCTCTCTCACACCACCTTCCCTTTCACCATCGCTCTCTCACACCACCTTCCCTACCACCATCGCTCTCTCACACCACCTTCCCTACCAGCATCGCTCTCTCACACCACCTTCCCTACCACCATCGCTCTCTCACACCACCTTCCCTACCACCATGGCTCTCTCACACCACCTTCCCTACCACCATCGCTCTCTCACACCACCTTCCCTACCACCATCGCTCTCTCACACCACCTTCCCTACCACCATCGCTCACTCGATCGATACCACCAGCATCCCCCCTCCACCCATCGCTTTTTTTCTTTCAACATTAAATATTTTACCACAAACAAACGCTACTCTTATTTCCACATGGAATACTGATGATGTTGTTGAACTTCGCAGCACGGGTTCTAACGCGTGTATGAACGCGCTAACGCTCGGATAAATCATTTTTCATTTATTGGATAGATGATGGGTTTGTACACGGGCTGTCCTTAATTAGAGCGAATTTGGCGACCAACGGGTGAAATTAATAGCACGTTCTCTCAAAAAAGATATCAATTGGACATTTTCAGAGCGTAGACTATTTCGTGTAGAGCGGGTCGTGGGGTCGTGGTGCTGTTTCTCATGATAGAATTCAATTTTCTTGAATTGTTCGCCATCCCATTCGTGTCTCGCGAGGTCTCCTTCAGTACGAGATCGAGAAAAGGAGTTCGTAGGTAATGGTAGGTCATTGGCGCAGTTTTCCCCATCCCACCCCTTTTGAATTGGAGATAAAGAGAGTTTAATTTTCAGAGGACAAAAAAACTACTCTATTCCTATCAGACGAAATTATTTAAGCTAAACGAGACGATACGAAGCTCATAGTCTTTTGTATGAAGAATAGTTGACAGAGAAATGTATTCATCTTAATATTAAGAAAATATATGAAATGAAGGCAAGAATTTACAGACACCCACTGGCTGGGTCCATTTCTAGCTTTGCCCCGCCCATTCCTATCTAAGCTCCTCCCACGCATGGCCCGTGTTTGGTGTTCGATCAAGCCCTGAATTCACAGAATCACAATATCAATGTGACTATGCATGCAAACTGCTGAATATTTTGAAACTATTTTGACTTCGTGCGGTTGCTGCACCTGGCAGCAGCAGCGGCCAGTCAAATTAATTTCAAAATATTCCACAGAATGACTATTAATTAGTAAATCCATCAAAGACATAATATTCCTACACTTGACGAACTATTACAAGTTCGTGACGGAGTATTTCTGTCAATTATCCTTGTGACGTGCATGTGACGTATTTCAATATGGCGTCATATAGGCCCTATATGAGTGGCAGATTGGATTCATCCATTCTAATGTCTTCACCAAGCCGGTGATACAGGCGTTAAGCACTTAAGATGATACCAAGAGCCTCACGATTCACAGTCGTTCCTCAGATATCATCATTTACGCATGATAGCGACAAATTCTGGTCTCCATTTCATACAAGTTAGAAAACGTAGTTCCGTAGCTTTGATGACGTAATAATATTGGCGGTCATTACGTTAGAGACGTATAATGGACGAATCCATTTTTAGCTGTTCACCGCCTATTTTTAGCTAAGCTCCACCCATGATTTGCTCGTGTTGGGATTGATTAAACAGCAACATAGTGATAGTCCGCCAAAGGTGCTGAATATTGTGCGCCGGGTTCTCTGCTTTAGACATAATAGAAGATGGAATATTGCCATCAGGGTGGTAGGTGTTAACAAATTTAGGAGCGCTACACCACGCTGAAAAGCATAAAATGAACAAAAACAGATGGTCCCTATCAGATCTCAAGTAGCTTGAACGTTCATCTGATATTCCTTTTTCAGTGGACATATCAGATGTCTACAGTCTACTACAAAATATTTATCTACAGTCATACCCAACAGCAACTTCCTCACTCTAATACTGCTATGTTATTGTTGAGCAACACCCCCACCCCATCCCCTCCCACCCCACTCCCAATGTACCATATTAAAAACCCTGTAGGCTATCTACAGTAAATATCCTAGATGGAAGATACTTACAAAATATTTTGAAGATCCTTTATATGTAGAACACTCTAGGACAATCATGACAAAATGATACAAAAAATATATGTTGTACCGTCCTGTGTTTACGCCTATACATGCGTTATTATTATATTACAAATGTTTGTATCAGCTGTCACCTTATATATTGCTATATAATGTCTTGTGTTATGTGTAGGTGGTGGTGGTGGGTGGGGTGGGTGTGTGGGTGGGTGTGTGGGGTGTGGGGGTGTGGGTGGGGGTGGGGGTGGGGGTCCATCGATTCATATGCGCTGCCTTTGATGGACTGCCCAACTGTAATGTATGTATACTATATATTAAGCATGAAATAAATTATTTTGAATCTTGAATCTTGAATATTATATACTTTGAATCCTGAATTCCCAGAATCGCAATTTCACGTTAGCTATACTGTTAACCTGTTGGGCATTTTGAAACTAATTTGACTAGGTTCTGTTGCTGCCTATGGCAGCTCAGTCAGATTAGTTTCAAAATATGCAACATAGGCATAATGTAATTCGTTCACTTGACGGACTTTTAAAAGTTCATGGCGAACTTAGTTCCGTCATTCATTACGCATGTTGTTTGCAATGCCAGCCTACACGTGACGTCATTTATTATGGCGTCATATACTTGAGTGATAGATTGTATTCATATATTAGCGCGGAGGTACGCCTCAAACCAACACCACCACCACCATCACCATCACCATCACCATCACCATCACCATCACCATCACCACCACCACTACCACTACCACTACCACTACCACTACCACTACCACTACCACTACCACTACCACTACCACTACCACCACCATGACCACCACCACCACCACCACCAACAGCACCACTACCACCACGAGCACCACCACCACCACCACCACCACCACCACCACCACCAACAACAACAACAACAGCAACAACACATACTTTGCTTTTAGATTACCATCTCCGACTCTAACGTAATCATTTTAATGCTGAATTTTCAGTATATCTGCGATAGATATGATCAACAAAAATACAACATTTCGGCTCGTTTGAAAACAATGATTATAGAGGTTACGCTCTCCAATCGAATCTGTTAAAGTGTTAACCCTTAGCGACAAATTGTTTACCATGTATGGAATATTCTGTTGAATATTTAGAAACTAATTTGTCTGGGAGCTGTCGTTGCCACCAGCAACAACAACAGCTTCTAGTCAAATTGGTTTCCAAATATTCACCGGCCTTCCTGTAAAATGGACCTTTCCAGTTTTAGCTATGCCCCGCCATCTTTATCTAAGCTCCACCCGCACATCGCCGTGTTGGGATTGATCGATCCCCGAATGTCCTACCTATCAATTTCCTGAAAACTATAAAGGTAAGCTGTTGAATATGTTGTGACTAATTTGACTTTGTGCTGTTGATGCCTATGGCAGTAACAGCGCCCAGTCAAATTAGTTTCAAAATATTCAACAGAATATTTATTAAATAGAAAAGCCATAATTCCTACAACAACGCATAGTCCGTCTTCAAATAACGACGTCAGTCATGACGTCATTCATTATGATGTCATTCTATACGCCGAGTAGTTGATTATGACGTCATATAATGGGTTAAAATCGAGACATTGGAATTTCAACGATGAAACGGTTGATAATACAACACTGACTATAATTTATTTTAACCATTTAAACCATACATGCTAGAAACAACACATTCTTTATGAGGTATGAAATATTATATTAGATGTTTCGAAACTAATTTGACGGGTTCCAGTCAAATTAGTCTCAAAATAGTTAACATCTGTTCTGTGTTGCTGTCTTGGAATTGCGATGTATGAATTTCAGGAATTCGAGGGTTAATAGAGATTCAACTCTAAATGACTACTTACATTCATTTCAACGGATGGAGGTGGGACTGTAAGCTTGCGCGATTACGTGATTAAATCGAAATCGCGATTATGTTTTAAATCGTGGATTTATATGATTAAACATTAAATAATCGAATAATCCTGAATATTTTCTATTGCATAAAATATTTCAAAACCTAACTTTCAATTACTTTTTAATGCGATCGGTCATAAAAAATGACATTTTGCTTAATGAATGTATGCCCATTTGCAGGGCAAGAGAAGACTATTTTTGAAAATGTATTACTGGAATGCCTGCTTCTAGACTTTTCTAAAGACTATTGCAGTTTTCGTTATTGATTTTCTTTTGTTGTTATGTCATGGTAATTTGTATCCAAGCTGATTAATCGAGTAATCACGATTAGTTTCTAATAATCGATCGCGATCACTCTACGCAACAATCGCATGCCTAGGTGGGAGGGTCGGTGTGGTACTGAGTTTTGGGAGCAGGGGTGATGGATGGGGCTGGTGTTAGCCTAGGCCTACTGCATATTGGAACATAGTTTTCAAGTTCGACCACTTCATGTCTTATAGCCTATAACCAGCGCTGTTGTTGGACCGATAGTGGGCCTACTGACTTTAAACTGTTTCACGTTGTCTGTGTAACAAATTTTGGGGTAATGTATTTCGCCACATTTCTGGAGAATAGATTCCATATACTGTAGGCTTACAGTTCGTTTTGTGGTAATTTGACACAATTTTACTATATCGTAGACTAGTTCCCCATTTCGCCACCTCTTTTAAATTATGCGTATTTACAGTCACGCATTCGTTCTCGCATTCTCAGTTTCTCACCCTCAATCCGCGAAATATTAATAGTGTAGAACCTGCTGAATCATGCGCCTTTATGATCACGGAATACAAAATGACGTTCGCAAAATGCGTATGTAGGAATAAGCAAAACTCAATTGAGGAATGAATTCTGATGTTTGTAGGCTATAATTTCTACAAACGTGTTGTTGACAGCTGTTGCTGTCTTTCAGATACATACATTTAAAAACTAAACACTAGTTGGCCTGTTAAATATAGGCTCTAATGCCTCGAATGCATCAGAATGGAAATGCCTGCAAATGAACGTCAACCGAGGTAGTGACGATTAATTAACCAATTAACAATCCATTGTCTCAGATTCAGTACCTCAATATTGAGAATATTTTGAAACTAATTTTACTGGCAGTAAAATTCGTTTCAAAATACTCAACAGAATATTCCCTAGTCCCTACATCATAAACAATTTGTAGTTTCTGGTCTATGGGAGTTAAAGGGTTAAAACTGGCTGTCATCACATCGTACATGCACCGTCTATCAGGTACGCCTGCACTAATCAACGACCTCCTTTGTTCTCCAATGACTGACAAATGCCGTATAAGAATACCTTGTCACGTCACCACCACAGCAGCTGATCAGACAATATTTAGTTACTATTATTTATTATTTATTGGTTGCATGTCACGGGATCGTGTAGTTTATGTTGATGACACGTGCTGACGAATTAAGATAACTGTCAAATTAATGCGAGCGTATAGTAGAGATCTCCTGCTAATCACGTCACACGCACGGGCGGCATAGGCTACCACCATCCAATCCCCCTGTTCACACACCTCCGTCGATCTCGTGACACATTTTTACACGTGCATTTGAACAGTTACTACCTTCCTTCCATGTGATGGTTGTATTAAATTATTTGGAATTCATTTCTGATATAAACACATCACGGAAATTGAAACCTTATGCACCCCTCACTATCCTCACCCCACCCCACGCCCACACACACACACACCCGCCCGTCCGTCCGCCCGCCCGCCCGCCCGCCCACCCGCCCGCCCGCACGCCCGCCCGCCCGCCCGCCCGCACGCACGCACGCACACACACACAGACGACGACGACAACGACGACGACGACGACGACTGGTGTAGAGCGGATCGGCCGGACAGGTACGACTGCTCCGGGTGCGTTCCAAGCACGCCCCCTGAGTAGGATAGTACACCTGTATAAAGCCCTATGAGAGAGGTTTCGTTAAAACGGCCGTAAGAACGCGTAGCGCGCACGCGAGCGCGTCAGAGCTTCCCCGGCAACACGTGTCAGTATTGGGAGGGAGTGTATGCTTATAGTGTACCGAGTTGGTACTGGTGATTTCTTCAAATCACGCCATTCTCGTCGTTCTTGGTACCGATCAGAACCATAATGAAACGAGGATTTCAGAACTTTTTACTTTTTTTAAATCGGACCAGAAATGAACGGCTCACTTAAATTATTTTCAAAATGTTGCTTGAACGTAGTAATCGCGTGTATGTATTAAAAGAATGGGGAAATGCGCTGATCACGTGATCGCACGTCACCCTTTCTAGTTGCACGCTGATTGGTTACTGCTCGCCCGCTGATTGGCTGGGGCGTCCTGCCTCTGACGTCACGAGTAGTATAAAAGGTGCCAAAAATCAAGAATCGAGAGCACTCGGCGAGGAACAGCCGACACGAAAGCGAGGTTGCTGGACCAGCGCAGTGCTAGACGTGGGCTAACTGTTAACTGACTGTGGCAACCTACTCCGCAGCAGTGCCCTTCAGAATTCAGATCTCCTGGGCCGGTGAGTAACCTTAGATCTGCTATCACAAGTTTCTGTACGCTCTCGGACGGCCATCCGAGGGCAAATTAACTAGTAGAAGAACTCCTTTTCCGAAACGCTCACATAGTAGCTTCCTTGCGGATGGGCCTTGCAGGCCCGATGTAGATTCTACAGATAACTCGCCGGATCTTCCAGACCACGCTGAAAAGTGGTATCAAACTTCCGCGCAGCATGTCGTGTGTTTTAATTAACTTTTAGACCACAGTCTGGTGGGACTCTGCCAGGTGCATCGCAAGAGCTATGTCATGTATCCCGCAAGGTGTACCCAGTTATGTACAAGCATATTTAATTACCACTGTAGCCCTCTATGTTACGGGCTACTTTCAAACTACCGTCCCCGGACGGACACTTTACAATTTACTGTGTAAATTAATGTATTAGTTATTCTGACTAGCTAATGGACATCTTTCTATAACCGTCACCGTCTTGAGAGTGAGCCGCATCAACAGTCTGCCGGCGGAAATCTTTCCAGCAACTTCGGGATTGTGTCACCTCGTGCTACCCATCCGTAGCGCATCAATTCACGTGATTTATGAACTCTTGCTGTACCGATGACCAATAGGTACTCAAGTGACTATACTATTGTGCCATTCATTATTTCCGCAATAGGTAATGATGACTATTTTATATTTTCTGTTTCATACTGTATATATTATCTTTATTTCCGCGTGCTTACAACTAACAAGCACTGTAAGGTCATATGACCTGATATACTGTTAGCACTGTATTAGTTAGTTATGTATATGGCAAGTATCCATCCTAGTTATTCTGTTTTGTTTGGATAAATACTCTAGGATGCTGTACGCTAGGCAATACTATACAGCAACACTATATCCACATCACTACTTCCCCCAGCATAAATTTTACACTGAGGTCACTGATCATGCTCACATTGCTCGAACCTGACATGTGACCGACTAAACTTGGCTATTCTAGCTCGATAGGATAGGTTTAAAGTAGTTAGGGACGATAGGATAGGTTTAAAGTTGTTAGGGACAATCTTTCTGTAGGAGACACATTGTGCATGCCTCTTTTCCAGCTGTCGCAGATATATAACCCCGCACACCAGCTAGATTGTATAAATTGGCCAATTACCTTAGAGCCTCTTATTAATATCGAGTGGTTGTCTCTCTACGCTCCTCCAGCCGCAAGGCTCAATAATTGTCTGACCTCCCAATCGACACATTGGCAGGATCTGACTCTGGGAAACTATTGGGGTTTCCGAGCGGTGATAACTAAAGTGCCGATTTCGCATACACTCCTCATGTATCTTCAGATACTAGTTAGTTTAGATACCACCGCCAATGTAGGAAGCAGTGTGAAAAGAAATTATATTATGTAACTCCGGCCTGCCATGCATCTCTGGGCATTCTGGAACATAACCCTAATGGCAGGTGAAATGTTAATGCCGCAACACACGGGTGACGGACGAGGCGCAGATCTCTGTATGGTTGTGTGCAGTCTTAGAACCCATCACACCCTCACGGGAAGGTCACTAGCGATGGATATCTGCCTCTTACTCCCCGCCATAAATACTATTGCACTTTCTAAATTGCCTATGTGAACTGTAAATTGTCCTAGTGATGTTATATGTGGTTATCGTGTAATGGTCACTGGATCGTCATGTGATTAGGGAGCTGTAACTCCGCAACATGTACGCACGCTTTCTTTCTGAGGAAGATGCTATGCGGGGCGACCTTCGGGAAGCTGGTCATCCTCGCAAGTTAGATGTATGTATCTAAAGATAGGTAAGAAATCTCTGCCACTTGCGGCCAAAGCTTGGAAGCATATCTAATAACTAAATGGTAGGTTAGAACTTAGCAGAAGGCCAGCATAAATAAAGTGGCAGCTACCAATGCAATATCTTTGGACCTACATAAGATGGTGACCTATGAATTCTTCGGAAATCATCCGTCCTGCCTTCACGTAACCCAGCGTGCATCACATTAATTATAATCCCACTAGGATTGACCCACTGCAGATAGCTTTTTGTTTGTACAAAAGAGTGGCCCTTTTTGCCAGCTCTTTTCCTCTGACATTGAAGGCATTTTCCTGTGACGGAGGCCCGCACGAGGCACTTTCCTCTCGCAACAATATTATTTTGTGTGTGTTAGGGGTATAATTGGTTTACTTTAAACTATTCAAGTAGCCTCGTTGCGATGCTCCCTTGTGGGGATACCTCGCAGGATTTACGAATATGTGAGGTACCTTCGGCGAGCCCACATAGAAAGAACACCTGTTTGGTTCTATGTACTGTATTATTTGCTCACTTACTAGCAAACGAGTACCATTGTTTGTGTAGTTATTTATTGTTAATTATTATCATCATGTCCAGACTTTTAAATTAGTTAATCGGACAGACATAGCAGTGACACGAACAGTTGGGATGAGACCGTGAGGTTCAATCTCGGCGGCAATGGTCGCATGGCCCCACTGGAACGTTATCGTTCCACAAGCTATAGAATCCGGCCTTTGTACCTTCTGGAGAGTCGCGATACAGGATCCGTAACCCTGAGAACCATAGCTAACCAGCCCTCCCGCGCATCCTGTGCATGTGGTGCAACAGAGCGGAGCAATACAACGGACCAGCGCGTAGCCCATGAGCTGCACTACGATCTATACATCATGATCAACATGTTCTGGTATCTGGAGACTTAAAGGACAATTCCGGGATTGGTAAAAGTGTACTTTATTTGAAAGACTATTAAATGACTAACATATTGGATCCTAAATAAAAACAATAGACAAATAATACGAGTAATTATACCATCGTAAACATGGGATCATTTTATCTCCCGGGCGTCGCCATTTTCTTGCAACGAGAGCGAGATTTCTCGAGATCCTGACGTCATCCCCGCACCAACGCTATCTTTGCCGAGCACGAAGGCTGTCCAGCAAATATGTATATGCATAGAGCCCTAACATGAGCTAATTTGTAATTGCGTTAGGACATTGTCCAGTTAAGCTAGTAAGTTTTTCAAGTAATTCTAGTATCCGAAGTCGGCGGGGAATCGTTAACCCCTAGACCGCTGAAGCATGGATTCCATTTTCTCTATCCTATCAGAATGTGTTCATTTTGGTAATAATGATGATGTAAATCATTGCTGTGTACGACAGCAACACGTTTCAGCAACATTTCTTTTCAAAAATGTACCCGGCACTATCCCTGTAAGTGGGCTATTACGCATATTACGCCATGCAATAATTGTTAAATGAAGTGGCACACTTGACACGTGCATATCATCAAATTACTCAGCCGACTCAAGATACCGTTATAGCGTGTGTCGCAGGCAGTGTAAATATATATTCCAAGAAAACATATTCTATGATAATATTGCCGGAACCACGGAACCGATTGTAATAATTCTGATACCTACCTGTAGCTGCAAATTCGAAGATTTATTCAATACTAGGGATGTTAGAATCGGCCTAGTGGTTCAAAAGATACACTCTGGGGAAAAGCTAAGCGAGCAAAATTTCAAACAAAAATTTCAGGATGCTCTCTATCCATCATCCCATATCAGAATGAGTATTACAGCTACAATGACAGAATTGGCTGTGCCGAAGCTTTACAATGTTATCACACAACGGGAAAAATTCCATCAAAATATCTTAATTATTAAAAAAAACTACCGCTTGCCGGGCAATATTGTTCGGAGATGAAAATTCCCAGATTTTATGTCAAAATGTTGATTCATTTGGTGATATCTCTGGCAATATTCACGTGAGACAAATTATAATTGGTCAGTCAAATACCCATTTTTGCAGCGTCTGCGAGACAAAAACCATCTCATGCTGAATTTTACTTTAAAAAAAGGATAACAAATTCTCAGATCGAATCTTAGATGAATAATGTTTTTATATATTCCAGTCTTTTGAACCTCTTGTCCGATATTAAGATCCATTATATCATATTAATCCCGAGGTCGGCACCTATTTAGAGATCCTAGAATCATTGGAATCACGTCAGCGGTTCGTTTGCTATTATCATTTACGTATACTTCCTTAAAATATATACCCGCATCTATTGGCCTCGCTCCTCCAGTCATAGCAATAGCGGTGGCGCAGGGCTGACGTCGCCAGACGCGATAAAATGGCAGCGCCCTGATGCGCGAAAAATTGTCAATTTTACCGACTTTATCTAGCGATAGTTGGTTACGCTATTTCTATCTGGTTATTATTCTGGCGCAATTTCATCAAGCATCTTTCAAACAAAGCACACTTTTTATCATCCCGGAATTGTCCTTTAAGAAAACGGTCTGTCACAGCACGGGCCATCTTGGATTTATGCACATTATCTAATTAAATATGCAGATATTTGACGTGTACCTGGCAGACTTGATTTCTACGGCAGAAACTGATTGGCAAACAAGTAAGTGCGATACCTTTGACATCCCGAAATATCAATTGGTATATTATAGGAAGTTCTTTGGAATTTACACCCAAAGGGGAGTTTATTTTTTTATCGAAACTGATACACATGCGTAGACATATAGCTGATGTGGTTTATTTTAATATGAGGGTATTATGTAGCCTACATTTTACTGACATCCCCACCCTTGACTGCATGTCAACATACACTAAGATGATGTATGTAATCTTCTTGTAACACACCCACATTAGTATCAGTTCTGCTCAGTGAAACATGCAGGAAAGTACAATATGTATGTATACAATACAATTCATGAATTATTGTAGCTTCCGTTAGAATTTTCTTTTCTTCAAACAGTGCTGTATGAGAGCTGCAATATCGTAATTGATGAATTCATAGCAGTAGCAGTAAAACGGATGGATTTGCCTATACACTAATATGTAGGAAGAGTCATGATTCCGGTCTCATCGTTGTTCCCAGTCTTATTATCGGTGATGCATCATGGGTATTATTAATATTCACGGCGTGCGAGGCATGGCGATGTCCATGTCTCAGCAGGGGTCCCAGACTTACCTAAAATGCTGGTGTGCTATTAAATGTAAAGACTCAAGTCATATCCCTTAACAGGCCTTGTCAATGGACATTTCCAGTTCTTTCCTAAGCCCGCCCACTTCTAGCTAAGTTCCTGTAGTTCGGATCGACCGGTCGGATACCGGCCGTACCAGCTAAGCTGGGTATGCGCCGCCCATCCTGGATTCGTTTCCTGAACACGCCCATCCTTGGGTAGAGCCATAAGCGTATATAGGCCTATGGGAGAGATCGCATTGTGAAAACGACTAAGTTCGTTAAAACGCATGATGCGCATCTGCGCACCAGGATGCTGTTGCGTAGTTATGACCAAGATAGGATGGCCCATTTAGTGTACCGAGATGGTACCTGTAATCCTTATTGATTGCCTGTTCCCGGTAAATCTGGCAGCAATCAAGACCAGAATTCAACGGGCTTTTGAAATCTGTAAACCATTTCAAAATCAGTTAAGAAATGTCTGAGTTATCCACGGAAACCCCTTCTTGATTAAAGTAACCTATGTCTTATGTGGCTACGGAGTGGGATGTCCGGATTCTTATCCAGTTCGCAGATCTTACTAAGTAACATGTATGAGCGCTGTCTTCAGTATTGATGTCTTAAGGCATCTGTTCTCAGTGACAGCCGTTTCTAATAGCTAGGTAGATACCAGCCAGTTGTGGCCAAAAATAGTTCTTGTTTTGAAAACAACTAAAAGCTAATTAAGCAGAAGGCCCGCATAAATAAAGCGGCAACTACTAATTCAGCATACTAAGGATCACATAAGACGGTGACGAGGGAATCCATCGGGAATCATTCGTCCCGTCTTCACGTAAAACAGCACGCACCCCTATAGTCATAATCTCATAGGTATGGTCTTTTCTTTTTGGTTGAAATATTAGTGGGCCCATTTTTGCTTACTACTCTTCTCCCACTTTAAGCAGTGGCGACACCTTCCCGAGACGGAGGCCCGCGCGAGGCACTTGCCTCTCGCAAGGATTCAGCGACAACGGTCCATGCGAGGATAATACTCCTCACACAAACTAGCACTAGGAGCAGTGCCCGCGTGAGGCACATAACTTTTCGTCCGAGATAACCTTCTTCCTTTCAGCTTAGAGGTATAATAACTTATATTAAGTTAATTAGTTAAGTCTCATGTACGGGAGTCTCCCTTGCGGGGATACCTCTGCGGACCTACGAGGCTGTGTGGTACCTCCGGGAGCCCCATGTTTAAAAGTTCATCTACCTGTCTCTATGTCTCGTATTTTCGTATGCTCTTACTGTAGTTTTATCTAGCATATTTACAATTGTTTAGGTAAAATCATTGTATAGACTTATATTTTTAGGTCACCAAATCAAATCTTGTAAGTCCATAGATCACGAAATTGCTATGAACAGGCATACTGGTGACACAAATTCTTGGGATGCGACAGTTATGTTTAATGTTCGCGACGATGGTCGCACGGCCCCACCGGAACGATTGAGTTCCACCGGCCTTAGGAGCCAGTTTTTGTTTCCCGCAGGGCAGTCTCGTACAATATCCGTCACTCCGAGACCGGATGCTAACCAGCGTCATCACTCATTGTGCACTTGCAGCGTGGCGAGTCGACATGATACACCGGAACTGCCCGACACTACCCGGCGAGCTACATTCCACCCACACCTCACTCGTGTTGGGATCGATCCCTGAACTCTCTGACTATCAATTTCCAGAAAATCATACAGATAAGCTGTTAAATATTTTGAAACTAATTTGACTGGGCGCTGTCGCTGTCTATGGCAGCAACAGCGCCCAAGTCAAATTAGTTTCAAAATATTCAACAGCATATTTATTAAATAGTAAAGACATACAATTCGTACAACAACGCATAGTCCGTCTTCAAATATGCGTTGGTGACGTACTTATTTACGTCATTCATGACATCATTGATTATGATGTCATTCTTTACGTCACGTAGTTAATTATGACGTAATATGATGGATGGATAAAGTGGAAAATTCTATTGGAAATTACACTTGTATGATGTAACTTGTGTCTCACCAAAGCTGTATAACTGTACAGCCCAAATGACAGTTCTAGATCACATTGGCCCTTTCCACCTCAAACATCTTTGTACTGACACTAAAGGTCAGAGACTCAATATCGCAGGTGGTACCGCATTATCTCTAATGGCGCGTTATACACTGTGTGAAATATGGTCTCACTGTCAGTGAAAGTGCTCTGCCACCTAGCAAAGGTGGTCTATGTTTGGCCCTGTGATGTGAATGCCACTAGACACCCCATCACACAGAGTCTTGGATGGATGATTCCAGTTTATCCATAAATCATATGACGTCATAATCAACCAGGCGGCGTGTAGGCTGATGTCATAATCAATTATGTGATGAATGGCTTAGCTCAGTTAATCAGTGACGTGTAGAATGACGTGACAATCACTGACGTCATTATGACATCAATGAATGACGCTTAATTGATGGCTGACTATGTGTTGTTGCACGAATTGTATGTCCTTACTATTTAATAAACGTTCTGTTGAATATTTTGAAACTAATTTGACTGGGCGCTGTTGTTGCCGCAGGCAGCAATGGCGCCCAATCACATTAGTTTTAAAATATTCAACATGTTACCTGTAAATAGTTTCCTGGAAATTGATAGTCAGGGAGTTTAGGGATCGATGGATCCCAATATGGGCGAAGTGTGGGTGGAGCGTAGCTAAAGATAGGCGGAGCAAAGCTAAAGCTGGAGTCCTCCATTGGTTATACTGGGTACCACCAGCTTGAAGTTCATCGAGGACACAAAGACACTTAAATGTTCTACATACCGACTTAAAAGAAGCCGGTTCGGGAGCTGAAGACAGAAATAATGTGATGATGTTAATGATTCTGGCTGACTGAGGATAAGAATAAGTGGCCGAAGAAGAGGAAGAAGAAGAAGAAGAAGAAGAAGAAGAAGAAGAGGAAGAAGAAGAAGACGAAGAAGAAGAAGAACTGATTGGCTGCTGCTTCTGCTGATGCTGCTGCTGCATTTATTTATTTTTTGGTAGCACGATCAATGGATCGTGTGGAAATCCATAGTACCCAAAAATATACTGACTGAAAAGAACATTAAACATAAGATAAATCAAGAGAACAAACGATTATATCAGTCATATTTATAAATAAACAATGATGGTCAAACGATTAATCTAAAACTTCAAACGAGTTAGATGTTTCCATTTAAAAATTCCCAGCTACTAGTCCAATAACATTCCATTAAAATTGTAAAAGCTCACGCGAGCATAGGCTGAGAAATAAATACAGCGATCGGACGTATTTAAGACACACAGTCGATCGGGAACAAATTAATCAATAATCAATGCCCCGCAGTTGCCCTGTAGGTGGGGCTTAGAATACACCTTCCGTATCCTCTGTGTGTCGTAAGAGGCGACTAAAGGAGGTACGGGTGAGGTAACCCTGACAGAAACCTCGAGTGCTGAAGACGGAGGTTCCAGTCCGCACGGCGCACTCTAATAAACCATGGATCCACGCACTTAACGCTTATGATCATGTCGACAGTCACTTACAGGACTGGCGGTATGATCAGCGAACGAAAAGAAGAAGAAGAATGCCCCGCAGGATAATCTATAAAATGTAAACGCTAAGATATTACACTGAGCACAGTGAAGCGACAATGCAACCTACATAGTTGACGAGGGTTGAACCTTAACAAACGATTTATAACATTACAGTTTTACTTTGAAATAGAGATTCCGTAATTATCCCGGTATAAACACAATTGTGTGTATACAGGCTAAGTATTTACAATCTATTATTAGGAAACAGCTTAGATTGAATGTTAAATTTATTTTAGTCGAATGCAATTTACTTTGGGATTCAGATTCTAAAATTACTCCGGAACAAACATTAGTAATAAAAGCATTGGAGTATAAATCAACTATTTATTTAACTGTCAAAAACAATATGGCTTAACCTGTTCAAGTGACCACCTGCCTTTTGGTACACATTTTAACCCTTTCAGAGCAAATGCTCCAAAATTGGTTACATTCATAATCTGATTAGCTATGAGAATTGGAGCATATGCGTTTGCTGAAGCCGTTGCTACGTGAAGCAGATGGTGTTACTTCACACAGCAACCTACCAAACACATGCATCGAAATCCACTGACACTGCATATGTATAATCAAATAATAATTCCAGCCAATATAATTATAAGGGTTACAAACAGGTTTGTGGTTCAAAGTTAACCAACGAATGCCATCCACATATTAATACACAAGTCACCTATTAAAACTGTTGCTACAATGATAAAAAAAAAAAAAACCCACCTATTAGCACATATGTGAATTAAAATAAACCAGAATGCGCCAAAACATAGGTCTTACTAGTCAAGGCAGTTTTTTAATGACAAGATTCAAATTCTCAAGACATACTAGGTCGCCTCTGCACCACATATTTCTAAAGGTTTCTAACTTCCGACTGCTTATATATTTATAAAATTCCCCTCTTATGTTATGCGACAGCAATCCATCAAATAACGCCTTCAATGTCTTCAAATGATCCAAAGTAGGGCAAATGTTACTATCATATATAAATGAACAACGGTGTTTCCAAATACCCCAAACACAAATGCTTAAGCAGGTGATTGTCTTATCATTCTTCAACATGCCATTTCCTAATTCACGAAACATACTTGTTCTAGTGGTTAGAACAGTTCTAGGCACACAGAGATGTGACAATGTTTTCTCTACATATACCCAGAATTGAACTTTTACAGGACAATCAGTGAACAGATGCATTAACGTTTCTTCCGAATTTGTGCAAAATACACAGTTGTTCTCATCCTCGGTACACATGTTTGTCTTACTCATAAGGTGTTTTACCCAAAGTCTCTGGTGAATTAATCGCCAGACTAAATCTTTTGCCTGGTTCGGTATATTTGGCAAATGTATGTTGTTCCATACCAATTCCCAATCTGTAATATGGAATCCATGCCGCTCCCATGACACTATACATTTTGGAAGGCTAAGCAGGGGTTGTCTCAGCAGTGAATACCAATTCTTAGCCGTCATGTGACAAGAAAATTCTTTATCATTGTACATTAGTTTCAAAGTAGGTTCATCATTGTTGATTTGCCCATTAAGCAAAGTGAGCCATTCTTTTTGTATAGCTTGGTATAGCCGGATCAATAATCGCATGGTGTCTATTGGCCTTAGCTGAGTAATGTGTGCAATTTCAGCTAAGGATTTCAATTTCCTGGACCTATGATTGATAATGTCGCCAATGTATCTAATGCCTTTCTGAGCCATTGAGGGGAAATACAACACTTTATTTTCACGACATATATCATTATTGCCCCACAGGCTTATCATTAAAACATCCTCCCAACATTGCGGTGGATTTTCTATTTTAATGAAAGCATCAAGAGCATATTTCAGCTCAAAAACACCCTAGGTACACGTGTATAATTAGGCGGCGGACTGGTTGCACAAAAGAGACATTTTGCGGGAAATGGCATTATAAAACGTTCGATTAATGCCCCGGATACATTTGCCCATTGGACGTCAGAATAAAGTAGCATGTTTAAGAATTTGAAACGTAATGAAAGACATTTTGTCCTGACATCGACAAGGTTAAGGCCACCCTGATGAAATTCATTCATGCACACATCTTGTGAAACTAGACACGTTTTGCCTTCCCACATAAATCCTTGAATAAGTTTATTAATTTCAGTCTCAATATGTTGAGGCATATATATTACAGAAGCGGTATACCATAACTTTGATAGGATTAATGTATTCATGACCAAGGCTTTCCAAAAACTGTCAAACGTCGGCATTTCCATGAATTTTTTGTTTTCTTCATTTTGGATATTCTATCAGTGTTTCCCCAAAAGTCCTACTAAAATGTATCCCTAGATTCTTTATCGAGTCAGTTGCCCATTTTATGTTGAGATGTTTATCAGCTCTGCTCTTCCACTTGTCTAGAAATAACCCTTCTGATTTACTTCTATTAATTTTCAAACCAGAGGCCTTTTGAAAGTCGTCTAAAACTTGATCCAATTTTTTAAAAACAGAATTTGATCCAGCAAAAACTGTTGTGTCATCACAATACTGAGACACTTTTATGGGTCTGCTCACCCCTTCAATTTCAATGCCTTTAAAAACAGGATCTTCCCTAATGGTCGACCCTAAGGGCTCCATCGCTATTATAAACAATAAAGGGATCAGTGAGCACCCTTGCCTCACACCTCGTCCCAAAATTACTGGTTTGCTAATATAATTATTAACCAGATATTTACTACTGATATTACCATATAAGATATGAATCCATTTGATGAAATTAGGACACAAACCAATGTGCCTGAGTGCTTTGAAAAGAAAATTCCACTCACGTCTATCAAAGGCCTTTTCATTATCTAGTCCAATGATAGCGCTGGGAATATTGTCTTTTTCTACCAAGTGCAGGGTGTCTCTAATTAAAAATGCATTTGTTAAAATCGATCTACCGGAATAGAGCAGGTTTGGTCGGTGTGGATGACCTCATCCAAGACACTTGAGAGTTTTTTCGCAAGAGCTTTCGAAATGATTTTATAATCTACGCATAGCAGTGAAATTGGTCTGTAATTTGCTAATATACCACGATCTCCTTTTTTAAAAATAAGTCTCACATAAGCCTGAGACATTGTGAGCGGGAGCTTCTCTTGTGAAAAGATTTCGTGCACAATTTTAACGAATTCGGATCCCAAAAGATACCAAAACGTCTGATAAAATTCAACACTAAGGCCATCACACCCTGGTGCTTTTCCCGGTTTCATGTTTTTAGAGCCAAACCCAGATCATCTAATGTTAATGTAGCATCGCAGAAATTACTGCTCGCTTCTGAGAAAGCGTCCTTAACATTAGCCAATATCTCAGCTGACTTTCCTTCATCACTTTTATCCGACGTGTATAAGGCCTGATAATATGTCTCAACAATGTCCATGATTTCATGTTGAGATGAACATTTCTGATTGTTGTTATCTAAGCACCTTATTAACTTATCAACACCTCTTGCTTTCTCGAGATTGAAAAAGAATTTTGTGGGGTTTTCCCCTTCAGTATACATCTGTGCTCTACTTCTAGTTATTGCACCCTTAGCTTTATGTTTCTCGATCTCATACAGTTTAGATTTTATATCATTGAGCTGTTCCATAAGGTGAATATCACCGGTTGCAACTTTGCGAGTTAGTAATGTCAATAAGCGCTCAAGGGCTTTAGCCTCTTTACGAATTTTCCGCGCTTTTTAGATCGAATATTGCTTGGAGATACTTCCAAATCCCTTTTTAACATCTTCCCACCATCATATACAATTCTCGTGGGAATATTGATTCCGAAGCTTATATTCCCAGAAGCTTTTAATGCAACGATGATACTCTAAATCCTCTAAAAGCGAATTGTTCAATTTCCAGAATCCAGCACCACGTTTTATCCAATCTGCATTATCTAAGCCGATGAAAAACATATCATGGTCAGAAAATGTGACAGGATACACCCCAGTACTTACTAAATTACCTCTCAAAGATCTATTGATATATATTCTATCCATTCGAGAGGAATTTTGTCCATTAGCAGAATGCCATGTAAAGATTCGTTCTTCAGGATATAAGATGCGATAACAGTCTAATAAATGTTCTGTATCACAAATTTCTCTTAATCTAAGGTGAGGTGTGTCCCTGTAAGTATAAGATGAACTCCTGTCCCGTCTTCCATCCATAACACAATTAAAATCACCGCCGATGATGATATTCTCAGAATTATCACTAATCACAGAGGAAAGGTCGGATAAAAATTGACATCTCTGTGCATGGGAAGCTGGTGCATAAACAGACAACAGAGAATAAATTGATCCCGCTATATCAACAACGACCTTAACCCAACGTCCACTTGTGTCCGACGATGAATTAATAATATTGACAGAACTTAAACTTTTAGGCAGGAACAAGATAGCAACACCTGCACTTGGTTCTGTGGCGACGGAATAAAATAATTCGCCATTTGCTAAATGCTTAAATTTTTCTAAAACACCTGGGCATTGTAACTTTGTTTCCTGCAACATGATAATATCAATATTCTTGTCTTTCAAATCTTCAAGCAGAACCTGTTGTTTAATTTCATCATTTAGTCCTCTGCAGTTAAGTATGCATATTAGCATCATCAATAATAAATTTGGCAAACCCGCCATTTCTTAATTGGATTTGTTTTTCTTTTTCGCCCACTTGCCGAGCTTCTCATTAAACTCAGATCGCTTTAGATCCACGATTTTAAGATGCTGATACTTCGATATGTCAGATTCAGTGCGCAAATGTCGATATCTCACACCCTTTTTGGTGATGTAAGGAATCAACACTTGCCCTGTTTCTGACCGATAAAGAACCATTTCACTGCTCTGAGAAACCTGTGTATTAACAGAAGTATCGGACTCTGCAATGGATACACTGTCATCATAGTCAAAAGACATATCTTGTGAATCTTCTAATTCAGAATCTGAGCTAGAATCATCCTTTTGACGCTTCAGTCTAAACTTATTCTCGACATTAGTAAGCACATTAGCATTGGCATTTTCTAACAGTTTATCATCTACAGAATTGTCCATGATTTCTTTCCCATCTCCAGGCATGTCAGTTAATGTTAGTAAATGGTCTGTCTAACATCGAAATATCAGCACCACCAGTAGACTGCGATCTGAATTTAGTCTGTCCTGGTGGCAGACTGTCCGTATCAGATAATACATCCTCATCCCTGGTAGTGGGTGCAGGCGTCTGAGTCAAACCTTCCTCTAACACTTCAATTGCGTCAGACATCACAACAGCGACAGGGTTGGATAGTTGGTGAGTTTCCACCACGTTGACTGATTCAGGCTCTTGACATGTTTTGGGTTCAGTCGCATCTGGGCTTCGCCCACCTGCCTGTTTATTTACTGCCTGTGGACAGCGCCATTTGTAATGGTCCGTGGCGCCACAAATCAGGCATTTGTCCTTCTGCGGACATGCACTGGCCAAATGTTCAGCATTGCCACATATCCGACACGTCTTAGCCTGTCCCCTAAACCACACCGGCAAGAAAAAGGTATTGTCGATAGACAGTGTGCCTGGAAGCGGCGTGACAATATCCTTCATCCAAACCCGCCGGATCCCATTCTCTAATGATCTATCAAACTGGTATGTTTCATTTTCGATAGAAACTACCAGGCCATAATTGGCCAATTCTAAGGAACCTTTCACCTTAACCAACAACCTGTCGCTATCTACCTCTTGGATCTTACAGGCTTCCCCATTCAAAATCAACCCATCTTCTAATAATTCTTCCGTAACGGTTTCATTTGCTAATGTCACATGCCATAGATTTCTCTTGATGTTAATTAGCCCCTTCAATGCATGGGGCCCAGCGCTGATGACATCTTTTAAGCCGTGATATACGTAAACGGACCCCACATTCCATCCATTA
The DNA here is from genome assembly GCA_034401795.1 of Chaetoderma sp. LZ-2023a. Taxonomy (NCBI): domain Eukaryota; kingdom Metazoa; phylum Mollusca; class Caudofoveata; order Chaetodermatida; family Chaetodermatidae; genus Chaetoderma; species Chaetoderma sp. LZ-2023a. The sequence goes on along the minus strand of CM067371.1, from coordinate 73,847,121 downwards.
GTTATCAAGCGAAGGCTTAATAACTGTTTATACCGACTTGACATAATCAAAACATTAGGTCAAGACGGTCTCGGTACAACGGTCAATAAAATGCACGAGCGCCCGGCCAGCAGGTAAAAATAACACTCGACAACGGGCGCCCAAAACGGCCAACTATAAAAGCGCCCTTACTGAAGTAATAGTACCAGTAAACGCGTATCAACTAAACTTGGACAATATAGAACGAGAGACGAACAAGACGACGCTGTGGCGACAAGAGAATGACCACCACAAGCTAGCATGAGGTGGAAATGCTGAAAAATATCACAGCAAAATGCGACCTCACACAAAACTAATTACAAAAATCAAAACTACAAAACTAACGTATGTACAGTTCGGCAAAAGCCAGACATAAAAATAAATCATATGGAGCAGTAGAAATCGTCTAAAACTGACGTTAATAGCAGAGCCAAAGAAACGTGTTGAACTCAGCTACCACTACTACTACTACTACTACTACTACTACTACTACTACTACTACTACTACTACTACTACTAGTACTACTACTACTACTACTACTACTACTACTACTACTACTACTACTACTACTACTACTACTACTACTACTGGGGCGTGGGCACCAGATAACTACGTAAACAAGCACACATCGTACATTTTTAATTACCGTGACCTTTGATCTCAGAATGAATACAAGGACACATAGGCACCAAAGTTAGGTCAAGAATCCTTCAACAATACATGAGCTATTGCGTCAGACATAGTTTTCATTTTCGATGACCTTGACTTTTGACCAACATGGCAAATAAGTTATTCCTCTAGAAGATTGGCCTGAAGATATAATAGGCCATCTATGTTAATCAGTGGCCGATGAAGAAGAAGAAGAAGAATAAGAAGAAGAAGAAGAAGAAGAAGAAGAAGAAGTAGAAGAAGAAGAAAACGTTTCATGGTATTTAGATTTTTTAAATAACAAATTACACTACACATTAAGACATATCAATCACGGATGACTTAGCTTCATGTTAAAAACAATGCATTTCCCGACCGAACAGGAAAACCGGACCAATAACGATCACAAATGTATCAGTACAATGATCCGGCACAATGATTGAAAAATGCCCCCTTCTCAAATCACTACCAGCACGTTACGGGACTAACTAGCTTTTTTTAGTAGTGTTTCACAAAAAACCATTGAAATTAAGCTCGCCATTTTCTACACTGCATATTAGATTGTCAAAGGCCCAAAAACTTTGGAATTGATCCTTCATATACTTGATATTGAAATTCGATATGAATTCGCGATCTCATTCTCGACAGACACTCCCTAAGAGGACCCGTCTATTCACGTCCATCCATTAGTCGTTGACGTGTGACGTATGTTTCCATTTTTGGGCACCAGATAACTACGGAAACAAGCATAACTCATACATTTTTAATTACCTTGACCTTTGATCTCAGAATGAATACAAGAACACCTAAGCACCCAGGTTATGTAAAAAATCCTTCAACAGAACTTGAGCTATTGCGTCAGACATTGTTTTCATTTTCGATGAACTTGACTTTTGACCAACATGGCAAATAAGTTATTCTTCTAGCAGATTGGCCTGAAGATACAATAGTCCCGCTATGTTAATCTACCAGCAACACCACATATTTCTGAGTGTATAGCCCACCTACAGTAAAATGTTATTGACATTTGGCTAACTATGCGTGGGTGCAAGAGATCAATTATTAATAATTGATTCCGTCCTTTTATTCTTGTAGTTAATAATAGTGAACAGACCTGGAACGATAGACGAGCGATCTTCATGAACTTATATAGCGACAGCTGGCATGAGGCGACAATGGGACTCGAAACGACAATGGCACACAATGAAAACAGCATTCCACGCACTCCTCAATAATTCTCAGATTAGCCTACGAAATGAAAACGGATTTCTAACAACATGTCGAACTAATTACGATGTTGATTTTTAAAATGATGCCTCTGTAAGCTTTAGTTGCCTAAGACAGCTTGCAGAGGCATCATCTTAAAAATCAACACCGGTTACAATACAAAATGTTAGGTGATAACGGGCTACGCGTATAAGATCTGTCATTGGGCTTTATTGTATGATGAAATAAGCTGCTTTTTACCGGGGGGGGGGGGGGGCAGATGCGCCTGCATTGCGTGACAGCTTGTCACAACAGCCACCTATCTATACGTCAACGCTGTCTGGATGTCATACGAATCAATTGATTCAATATAATCTGCCGGTAATAAATTAATCGTGAGGTGTCAGTTCGTCATAGGACAATGCTCCCTGTACGTCAACGCAGACGCGCAGACAGACGCACGTACACACATCGATTACAGGGCATTAAATGCTATTTCCCCAAACTGTTATTAAAAGAATATTTCCTCAATCAATCAATCAATCAATCAATCAAGCAAGCAAGCAAGCTCAGATAATCATCTGACAACTAACCACGGAATCAGTTTATTCCAGTCTGTCCGTCAGTCAACTATTTGGTAGATCATTCGGTTGATGGTCGATCGATCTTAAGCAGGATATAAAACTTCTAATATATTTATCTTGGTAACTAATTTGGTTCATAAGCATGTCGCCATCAAGTGTATGCTTGTTTACCAGCTTATAAAGAATCGGTGACTTATTGTTAATGCGCGTTTTTACATTAAATCTAACGCTTACTTTTGTTGCCGCATATTTGTAGAGATTGGAATGCGTTCTTCAGAGTAACATAAGCTTATAGTGTATAGTAGGTAACAACATTATGCCTATATTTGACATTCCCATGTCCAAGCAATGAAAGCGAACAATCTGTGCTTAATTCTCAATATATTAATGCAATACACATATTGGCAATTGACATTATAACGATTTTGAACAAACTAACAAATGCATTGTATTACTGTTGTCACGTTTTCTTTTTAAGTGATAAAACGATAGCTGTTGTTTGAAAATAATATTGCTGGACATGCAATAGCCATAAACCGGCGCGGTATATAGATGGTGACCGCGTCATCTCCACTTCCCGCAAACCTATTCTAAAAATAAACAAGCGCTATACGCTGGCGTAAGCATACATATTAAATTCAGTCGTAAAATTGTTAAGAAGATTAGTATATATTATGTATATTTGTATAAATCACGATAAGTCTATATACAATCAGCTTTCAAAAGAATCAGAATTTCTTAAATCTTGTCCCGTTGAATCATATATGTTTGAATAAGAAGATTAATTTAAAGATTAATACAGTAAAGTCATTTTCATGGAATCCGTGACCATTATGTTCCTACCTTTTTATTCCTGATCTACACACCTTGGCTTATTTAGAAAGGATTTAGCTCCAATGTACCTCTGAAATATTGGGGCCAACATAGCTGAGGCTGGCGACAACCTTTGAACTAAATACACTAGAATCATGGATGAGCGGTCATTTCCAACTAATTTGGAGGTGGGAAATCTGTTGCGATGGTCAATTTTTTGGCTTGTGCGTCATCTTGAGATCCAAATCCAAGATGACCACTGTCGTAGTGTCGGTCATGTCGAAAATAAATTGTTTTATTACGTATGAACCAGTCAAGCTATATGGGTCATATACACAAATATGGTTCCCTTTCCCATTAATTTTAGCATTTTATTCTCTTTGAATACTACCTGACGCACGTGATTGAAGAAAAGGTATGTGTCTCTCAGAGGTTCACTTGTTGAAGATGCTGTGCAGTTTCATCTGTAAGATGGCTATGAACACATGTTGCAGCACACACGATGACAACATATCTACATTCCAAATGCCTTTCATTGTTATAGGTATTATCAATCAACATATACATCTTTGTCTCATTGTATGATCTTCAAGATAAACATTATGTCAGGTGAACCTACTCGAGGCATTTTCAGTTGATAAGAGGAGTAACTGATTGTCACGAATGGCCTTCTTTTAATGTGAACATTTGATACACCGCACATAAAGTGTCTTATCATGTACGGTACTGATACTAGAACCGAGTCTTATCGGGGCACGTGACTCATCTTGGGGACTATTTTCAATGTCAGTATTTTCTACTTGTTCGATTTCCTTAACTCGGCGTCGCTCATCTTGAGAGAATACAGGTGTGTTGGACAGCGTTGCGTAACATGAACTGCACATTTGAATGCCCATTCGGTTCCTTTCCCCAATCAACATAATTATATATACCTGACCAAGCGTATCAAGTCCCTGTCACTTTCGAGCATTTTCTTGCACTGGGATTAATTTCTGACGTGTAACATTGACTTATTATCAATTATATTGCATAATTTACTACATTGGAAAGGGCAGCTCATCTCATTGCACACATTGGCCATTTCGACGCACACATGTAACAGTAACGATGAAGAAGGGCAGAGGCTTTCAGGGGTGACCTTGTGTGTTGAAGACATGGTGTGAAATGTGATTCCTGATCGTACGGATGTCTACTTACTGATGATCACAGGAACGGCACCTGAATGAAAAGGAAGTTTGTATAATTGTATTTATATTGTATCCTAGATAATTAATAGATAATTCAATTACCAATTCTTTTCACTTGGTAGAGTCGTTTTCATGGAATCAGTGGGCATTAAGTTATATACCTATTTTTATTGCGATTTTTAAGATCTCGGAAGGTGACTATTTTGCATAAGAAAGCAAGGCGACATTAAAAGTAGAAAATAACTGCCATATCGACTTGGATGCTTGACTGAATGGGATAAGACACAGTATATAGCTTGCTTGGTTCCTAAGTTGCGGGCTCTTATGTGGCATTGAGTGATCTCATCGAATCACTATGCCCTTCTCCTTTGTGTTTGAGGAAGAAAATCACATTGAGTGGTTACACTGTCTTTGCTTTGTGAATTTGATGTGGCCGCTTACTGGCTCAATCATGCCCTATATTTATGATGGTTTGAATGATGTGGAATGCTGCTGACTTGTGTTTTAAGGCATTCCGTATTGTAAAGTCATCTTGTCTGGTGTATTTGGACTCTGTGTTGTCCCTTATCGGCCCAATAACCTGTGCCATCATCGGAGACGTGTCCTGACACCGCTTCTATGATGTCATATATATATTCAAGACACAGTGACGGAGAAATTACATTTACTTTTATTACACCTTCTGCCATTTTCAGCTGGGTCCCGATTCCTCAAGCTTTTGTTGTTCGCATATATAGAACAACGCATCTGTTTGAACATATTCCTCTCCCAAGACATGCCTCCAGAAATTTGAGCAGCAGTCTATGTTTCCAGACTGCATCGAAACCCAGTGATAGATTAAAGAATAGTGCCATAACCTTCTTCTTCTCTGGGCTGCTTTTCCAATGTCTTGCACCAGTTTTGCTACCTGGTATTCCGTGCTCTGGTAACCCATTTGTGTTGGTAGCAGGCTTGGTTTGGATCCAAGGTTTCAGAAGAATCTTCTATTGCTGACCGCTTTATATGTAGTTTTAAGGAAGTTGTATGTAACCATGCTTCTTGGGAATGGGTATTCTGTGAGCTTCGGTTCATTTTCTGGAACCTTTGTCGTGTGTCAAATGCCAGTCCGTAAATATGGTCAAATATTCTTTGACCGCCCGCTATAACCAAACGGTTTTGGGAGGTGCTGACCATTTTGACCACCAGGATGTATGTTATAACTTTTGACCCATGCTCTATACCAATCAACATAACATAAATAACGCTACAACATAAGCAAGCTAAAGGTCACTCTATCAAGTCCATATTGTCCACAACTATTTGCACTTACCATTCTGTTACAGTGGGCCTTTCCAGTTTTAGCTATGACCCACCCATCTCTAGCTAATCCCCATCCACACCTCGCTCGTGTTGAGATAGATCGATCGCTGAAATCCCTGACTATCAATTTCCAGAAAACAATACAGGCAAGCTGTTGAATATTTTTGAAACCAATTTGACTGGGTGCTGTTGCTGCATATGACAACATACAGCACCCAGTCAAATTAGTTTCAAGATAGTCAACAGAATGTCTATTAAATGATAAAAACATATAATTCGGACAACGTGGCGGACTATTAAGTGTTTAAAACGGACTAAATCGAGTCATTCATGCTGTAATTGATTATGACGCCATCCTACGTGTTTCGTAGTTATTTATGACGCCATACGATGTATGAATAAACTAGAAAGGGCCATTAACACTCTGACTACAGCCTTTTTGCAGGCTATGTTGCGATACGCTGTTGTTGTCCTGCCAGTGCTCAATGTCATTATCCAAGAGGATACACACGTCTTTGCTTCATCGGCTACTCCAAGATATATTATTGTGTAGCAATAAAAGGATTCTGGGGATTGATAATTGACATTTGGAGATTGTGAAAATAATTAGGAACGTTAATGACGTATTTTGTTATCGCATGCCAGCCATAAACTGCAGGTGCTACACAACTCGAGAATCCTAAAAACACAAATAGAAAATTCGCCCACTGCTGCTGCTGTTGTTGTTGTTGTTGTTGTTGCTGCTGCTGCCGCTCTGCTGCTACTGCTACTACTACTGCTACTGCTACTGCTACTGCTACTGCTACTGCTACTGCTGCTGCTGCTGCTGCTGCTGCTGCTGCTGTTGCTCCTACTACTACTACTACTACTACTACTACTACTACTACTACTACTACTACTACTACTAACACTACTTTTGTCAGAATTGCCACGGTTCGAAGCCCACTCAGGGCGAAAATTCAACAATGTACAAATTACATTCCAGATGATGAATGAGCTATATCCTAGTGCCAGTGCGTCGGCAATGACAGAGTTGATAGAACTAATCCTTGACAATAATGCAAACCACTGCTACATACTGTGTTATCTCACTGGGGTATAACGGTGCACTAATGTGTCTTCTCACTGAGGTAAAAAGGGACACCCTGTTCAGTTTTGCCTCTGGTATGTGGTGAAAAAAGAAAAGATTTCAAAATGTAATTTGCATTTTTCGCCGAAAGTATATTTCTTAGAAACAGGTTTTAGTTCTTCCTGTATATGACAGACTCTGGACTGCGATCAACCACACTTTGAAAGCGCATAAGTTTTCCTAAACCTTTAAGAAATAGAAGGGTTCGTTCTTAGGAAGCCCGTTTTGCCCCCACATCCCCCTACATCTGTGACCGAAAATGGTGGGCGTGTATAGTCAAGGAGGCAAACCGAGTCCCGACACTACTAGTTTCAGAAATGAAGTCTCTATCGCAGTCAAAACCATGATTTGGTTACTGGATTTCCAATAATTACAATAGGCCCAAGGAGCCTGTATCGCTCACCTACAAAATAGGCATTTCACCTAGAAAGGCCATCAACAATAAGTGGAACCCTAAGGAGTTGAGCAAAATTGTAACCAGAAAACAGAGGACATGTTTCTTCATGTATCAACTTCTTTTGAACAAACCTTAATGACCCTCAGTCCATAATCATATCTACCAAATTTCGGCCCAATCCATTCAGCGATTCTGGAGACGAAGTCGTTTTCATGAAAACCTGGTCATCCAAGATTACTGCTAAAGCATTAGGCAATCAAGTTCCATTGAACAAACTTGGTTCAGCTGTTTCGCTAGATAACCTGTCATGAGCTTTTGAATCAATCCCCAATGCGGATTCTGAAAAGAGGATTTTTAAATGCATTTCAAAAATCCATGATAGCCGCCAGGCAAATTACCGACCAGCTTCATTTGAACAAACGTGTATCCCTATGGCCAAAGTATGCTTTCTGCCAAATTTACTTGAAATTTCTTATTGTTTAGTACATGGGAGTTTCTGTTTGGAAAATTATCCACGATGGCCGCTAAACCGTTTATCCGACAGTTTCGAAAATGGCAAAATCAGATTACCCAGAAACTTATATAAAAATAATTTCGGCTTCAAAATTCGTCAAAATAAAAAAAATTCAATATGGCCACCAAACATCTTACATTTTGATTGACCCACGGCAGCCATATTTTTTGATGGACCAACTTCCCTTGAACAAACGTTAATGGCCCTAATCAAACCTCCCAAATTCCAGCCTGATCCTTTCAGCGGTTCTGAAGAAGTCGTTTTCGGAAAAACTAGGTCATCCAAGATGGCCACCCAACTATTTGGCCACTCAAGTTCTCTTGAACAAACTTGTTTCAGATGTTGCCCTAGATCATATTTAATGAGTTTTGGATCGATGCGCCAAGCGATCTCAGAGATTTAAAAATATATTTCTAAAAATCTGCCAAAATCCAAAATGGCCGCCGGCCAAATTGGCCGACTGGCTTCATTTAAAGAGACTTGAATCTCAATACCCTAAGGATTTTTCCTGCCAAATATAATTGAAATAGGCCCAGATGTTCTCGAGAAGACATTTTACATTTCCCATTGCTTTAGTATGGGATCTTTTGGCGACAAAATGATCCAAGATGGCCGCCAAACCGTTAATCCGGTAGATTCGAAAATGGCAAATTTGAGATCAGAATACCCAAAACATACATAAAACCAATTTCAACCTCAAAATCCATCAAATAAAAAAATCCAATATGGCCGCCAAACATGCTACATTTTGATTGGCTCACGGCGGCCATGTTTTTTTTACCGATCAACTTCCCTTGACCAAGCTTTAATGGCTCTTAGTCCCTAATCATGTCCCCCAAATGTCGGCGCGATCCTTCACGGATTCTGGAGAAGTCGTTTTCACTAAAAACTATGTCATCCAAGATGGCCGCCGAAGCATTTGGCCATTCAAGTTACCTTGAACAAACTTGGTTCAGCTCTTGGCATAGATGATATTTCCTGAGTTTTGAATCGATCCCATAAGCGCTTTCGGAGAAGATTTTTAAAAACGTTCCTAAAAATCGGCCGAAATCCAAGATGGCCACCATCCCAGATGGCCACCGGCCAAATTGGCCGATAGGCTTCGTTTCAACAAACTTGGATCCCTTTACCATAAGGATGCTTCCTGCCACATATAATTGAAATCGGCCAAGTAGTTCTTGAAACGTCGTTCAAAGGAAAAGTTGACGGCTGGAAGGACGACGGACACGCGACGGACGGTCGCCACGGCATAAGCTCACTTGGACTTTCAGGCCAGGTGAGCTAATAATACATTTGCTGGAAATGAACGCGGACGCTGCGCGATCTGTTGACATGGTTAGATCAATAAGTCAATAAGGGTCATAAATAGGCCCAACAAAATATGCAGCTGTGCGGAAGTTGTCACATGAGCGTGCGAGGCGTCGTTTGATTGGATGGCAGCTGGTACAAACCCAAGCACGCCCTTGTTGACGTACACCAATTGAAGTACCCGCTAAATATATTATTCCTGGAACAGATGGTCCTATATATCGTGCTTAATACTGTTTATCATATCAACAGATGATAGATAGGCATAATGGCATATACACTATTAGTTAACGCATGCACGGATGAATCGTTAGTCTAAAAATTATTTTAGTCAGGTTTCCTTAGCCAGCCGATTGGCGTTCATGTTTAACCACAAGCATATAGCTGTTGCTGTCTAAGATGAAACAGTTTTCAAAATGGACACCGGGTAGTCTCATTCCGCCATCGCCTGCTAAAATATGGAGTGTCTGCTGTATGAACCGTTTTTACGAGACATGAACTGGAATGTGACAATTTCACTAGGGGAATCCAGTTGATCGATCAATGATATGACATCATAATCAACTACGTCACATGAAGGGTGGCGTCACAAGTAGTTACGCCATGAATGACGTAATTAAGTCCGTCATTAACGCTTGGCCTAATAGTCCGTCAAGTTGTACGAATTGTATGTCTAGTATTTAATAAACATCCAGTAGAATATTTTGAACCCAATTTGACTGCGCGCTGTTGCTGCCTATGGCAATCAAATTACTTTCAAAATATTAACAGCTTACCTGTACAGTTTTCTGGAAATTGAGAGTCATGGAGTGCAGGGGTCTATCGATCCCTACACGAGCAAAGTGTGGCCGCAGTTTAGCCAGGGTGGCTGGGACATAGCTAAACCCGATTTATCCATTGATTATTTTAACATAGAATCGCGACGTCTTTGTCTAAGCAATTTTATGGACGTTTCCAGGTTTCCTCATCTTATACTTACGCTAACCCAGATAACGCGGGTTACTGGGCCGGCAGTGGGTCAGTTGATAACGTAGGTTGATTAGTGGGCCGACTCTGGGCCAATACCGAGCTGTATTGGCCCACTGGCGGCCCATCAACCTGGGGTGACCGAATCAAAACTCTGATAGGGCTATCAGCGCCGTATCAACGGCATAACCATGAAGTTGACTGAATTCAAAATCTTGATCGGCCGCCAATAACATATGTCGATAGTGCGCTGATACGTACACCGAATCAAAACATTGATAGAGTATCAGCGTTGTGGCTGACAGGGGCTGATGGGAAATTTCGCTAACTCTGGGGTAGACTTCCGTTAAGCGCCTGATAGTCTCAGCATAATATAGAGAAAATGTGCATTGTACACGCAGGGCGATATTGGGGATAAATTCCACCATATCCTCTTGGGTATTTACTTTGATGATGCTCGAATAGAAACTCTACGGAAATACTTTTATAATAGACCAAATTATTTTTAATTCCGTCCACCAATCTCTTCAACAAAACTGTCGTTATTATAAAGGCTATGCCGTTTCGTCAAGAAGACGTTGATGAAATTTAATAGACCTAAAAACTAAGCTATATATTTCTGTTAATGTAATATGCTTTAAGATAATCTATTGACTATAACACTAGAAATAGTTACGGCCAGGAAGGCAAAATCGAATGGACACTGAATCAAGCATGGGCCCCCGGTAGATGGGATACCGGAGAGGTGGGTAAGAATGGGCGCGTCTCTGCCTGAATGGCAGTGTGAGACAACACTGATGACTTTTATGATGATTAATGATGATATGATAAAACGTCCATGTACAAATAACCAACTTATGTGAAAATGAAAAATTTTGATGATGTGATGCTATGACGATACCATTATGATAAGTAAATTGGACACAGATACAACGCTGACGCGACTGAAGCTGATCAAATTACATAGTATTAGGACGGAGACAATGTTGCAAAACGATAATGACAACACAAGGATATGATACACCTACCATACCGATGTAAAATGAAACAATATAATGATGTGATGATGTTAGTGATGAGAATATGATAATGGTATTACGATGATGACAAAATGATATAAACAATATTATGCAAACATAATGACGATGACAGAATTATGATCCAATTCATAATATATAAATATATAGGCCTATAATAACTATATATTGCAAATGATGATGTATATATGATGATGTATTATAGTCATAATCATTTATGCTGTCTATATACCTATCCCATATGTCATTGTATGACCTGGGAATGATAATAAATAAACAGTAAACAGTGAAACAGCTAAAGTATTGTACGTGAAGCAAGACCAATAACAGATTGCAGACTAGCATCGCCCTCTTATTTGTTCACGCTGAGGGAAGCTTTTAAGATTTTTCGGATTTCCTGGATCACGCCCAGAGTTGGAGGATCTTAGTATACTAGTCGAACTTGTGGAAATACACGGTAGCGTGCGATGAAAAAGCTATTTTACTGAAAGGAAGTTTTGTCAATGTTATTCTATTTCAGGATATACAATGTTTTCAGTAACATAAATAATGTATGCTACGTTACCCGTGAACCTCCCTCCACATCCCACCACCCCAACCCGTCTCTATACTTCCCTCCCTTCCCTTCACTCCCCCACCGGTTCTACTTCTCGCTCTCTTTCTCTCTCCCAGTCCGTCCCTCCCTGCCTCCCCATCCACCCTCCCTCCCTCCCTCTCCTCACTCTCCTCCCGCCCTCCCATAGCCCCTCCCTCTCTCGCTCTCTACCTCTCCACCCCTTCCCTCTCACTATCTCTCGACGCCACTTTCCCCCTCCCTTCTTCGCTCCCCTCCCCAGTGGCGGATTCAAGGGGTGGGGGGCGGGGTTGCGGGCCCGGCGTACGCGCCCCCCCCCCTAAAATTGTCCACGCCTACTATTATTTTTGGTGACCGTGCAAAAGATAAGATTTTTATCACTCAGAATGCAGGAGATGGCTTCTGGCCCCCCCCCCCCCCCTTGCCTGCCATCAGAAACTGGGTGTAAATGTACGTGCGTGCGTGCGTGCGTGCGTGCGTGCGTGCGTGCGTGCGTGCGTGCGTGCGTGCGTGCGTGCGTGCGTGCGTGCGTGCGTGCGTGCGTGCGAGCGAGCGTGCGAGCGTGCGTGCGTGCGTGCGTGCGTGCGTGCGTGCGTGCGTGCGTACGTGCGTGCGTGCGTGCGTGCGTGAGTGCGTGCGTGCGTGCGTGCGTGCGTGCGTGCGTGCGTGCTGGAGGTGGGATGGTGGGGTGGGGTGGGGGAGGGGGGCACGTTGTTGTCTTTCTCCAGCCATTAAACTATTGATGGACAGAACTGGAGTAGACTAGTCTGTCTACTCCTGCCCACTGACGTACAACGTATAGCCATTACAAAAAGCATGTCTTCCGTATTTACATTCATGCCATATCTGCCATCAGTTTGTCAATATTCTTTACTGGTTTGATTGTCGGGATATTGACCTGTCTAAACGGCATATGACCAGCTGCCCATTCACATATCGACGACTCTTTCATATAATTCCACAATTATTACATATCACATAGCTGTATTTCGAGTTAATATAACCTACGATTGTCATGTTGAATTTCAAAATGGCCGCCAGAACAGGCATTATTTCGACAATAGATCAATGGATGAATCCAATCTGTTACTCAAGTATGTGACGTTATAATCTATTAGGGCTACGTCGCGTGTAGGCTGACGTCATAACCAAAATGCGTAATGAATGGCGTAGTTAAGTCCGTCATGAACTTTTAAAATTCCACGACGTGTATGAATCGTATATCTTTACACCTTAATAACCATTCTGTTGAATATTTTGAAACTAATTTGACTGGGCGCTGTTTACTGCCACAACAACGGCACCAAGTCAAATTAGTTTCAAAATATTAAACAACTTACCTGTATAGTTTTCTGGAAGTTGGAGTTCCAGTGAGTTCAAGGTTCGATCGACCCCAACATGGGCAAAGCGTGGGTGGAGCTTAGTTAGGAATGGGCGGACCATAGCTAGGAATGGAGTCCTCAATTGACCTTTCCGGTTTTAGCTATGCCCCGCCCATCTCTAGCTAAGCTCCACCCACACCTCGCTCGTGTTGGGATTGATCGATCTCTGAACACCATGACTATCAATTTCCAAAAAGCTACACACGTAAGCTGTTGAATATTTTGAAACTAATTTGACTGGGCGCTGTTGTTGCCTAAGGCAGCAACGGCGTCCAGTCAAATTAGTTTCAAAATATTCAACAGCATGTTTCTTAAATAGCAAAGAATTACAAAGACATACAATTCATTCAACGTGTCGGAGTATTTGAGATTTAAGACGGTCTATATTGACCCCTTTGTGACGTACTGAATGTGGCGTCATCATACACGCGTTGAGCTGATTATGACTTCATACGAGGTCAGACGATGGATGCGTGCGTGAGAATAAACCTCACAGGTACAACGCGGTATTTGCTGAGTAGATGATGACCAGGTATAATAAGCTCAACTGTCGTGTTCACTTTTCTAGGTCTGAGAATAAGATTTGGTTAGTCCCTCTGGGTGTATCTATTTTAAGTTCGCCGGTCTATAATTATACCCCTTTGTCACATTATCATGCATTGGTTTTGTTTTTGTCGACTGGCACCAAACATGCCTAAGATGATGCAATCGATGCATATCATCTACGGATCAAAATTAGGTTGTTTCAATTTCAGACACATATTTTCTTTTACCACCATCACCCATAGAAAATTTGAAAAAACCGACATCAATCATAGAGAATAAAGGCTTTGCGATCTGGAGCCACTGATATTTAGTTTTGACAAATGTCAACCGATTATCACCTATATCTTAATGGCGGGATCCGATCTGCCACTCAAGTATAGCTAATCTCATAAACAGTTTCGTCACAATCAAAATGATGTAGCTCCATCGCAAAACATCGATGTGACTAATTGAATACCAGGCATTCCGTACCCAAACCGGTCAATCCGTACCTAGCCTATTGTAGAATCCGTACCCCAGTTTTAGGTAATCCGTACCCTGAAACTGGATATTCCGTACCTAACTAATTGGATATTCCGCACCATCGTAATGGTTAATCCGTACCATAAAGTGGTCTGAACATAATTGAAAGTCAGCAATGTCTTTCCATCCAATTAGATTGGAAATGTGTTACGTTTTTTCTGATATGTATTGTAGGTCGAATTGTTGTTAGATCGCTCAAAATCAATTAATAGCAAATACATAGTGTTGTCAATTATACCAGTTTCTGATTTTGCCAATTGCAAATTTCGTGTAAAAATTATCTCCGTGAATACTGAATATTATCTCGTATAAATAGGTAATGGATTCGCCTCTAACCTATTGGATATTGAATATTCGGTTCCGGGTACGTAAAGCCAATAGATGGGTACGGAATATCCAATAGGCTAGGTACGGATTCTACAAAATTAACGTACTGAGTAACCAATATCAAGGTACGGAATGTCGAAAAATATGGTACAGAATAACGGGTACGGATTTTCTAGGGTATGGATTGACTACATACCCGACTAATGTGTACGAACTGCATGTCTTTGATAAATTTATAACTAAAGAAACACTCTGTCGAATATTTTGAAACTAATTTGACTGGCACGTTTGACAGTAGTTCGATCAGCTGGTTCGCCGTCAGAGACGACATTGCTTACATCTTCTAATGTTTGTGACCGGACTCACTCTCGGAAGCGTTGAACCGCCAAGATTCCTGTCTGTTTTTGATATGTATTGTGTTATGATGATACTTTCCTCTGTCAGGGCATTGGAGCCAACAGCATTGGGATCTTGATCACCTGTGAGCACATTAAAAGCAGTAACAAGTGTCGTTGATGACGGGACAGTCATTAGGGATAAGTCCGCATTACCAGTCCACACTACATGGGCAGCTACCATGTGCCAGCGAATACGATTAATCTTTTAACCCTCATATCAACCAAAAACGGCTTCTACAGTGGTCATGAGAAATGTCAATTTGTAGACCAAGAGAAGACTATTTTTGAAAATTTACCACCGGAATAGCCGAGCCAGTTATTCCAGTGGTAAATTTTCAAAAATAGCCTTCTCTTGGTCTGCAAATTGACATTTTCTATGAGAGGCTTAAAGGGTTAACGACGAATCTTTCTACGATCTTGAAGACTTAACTTCGATGATCAATGATGCAGTATATCTCATGAATACGTTAAAGGAAAGGATCAGGGAGGTAACATATGCTCTTGAATGGCAGTTTTATATAATAATTAACCTATACCCACCAGTGAAAGCCAGAAGTAATTCAGAATAATTAGAAAAAGCAGCTAAATACCATTTATGGCATTTTGGCGGGAACCAATTAGTGACGAAGTTGGAGCCATGCGCTCTGATAAATGCTGAACGAATAAATAATACACGCTACAGCCGGTCATATAAGCTCAGTTCTTTTCGAGCTAAGCTGATTAGCCACTACTTCCTGCAGGTAAAATACTGTCTAGTTTTAAAACAATTTGATTGAACGCCGTTGTTTCCAGAGACAGGGCCTACATTCAGTCACACGAATGTCAAAACATTCAGTAGGCATCATATTGCGACCTTGGAAACCATCAGTGTATTTTGAAATCATTTTGACCCGAAACTTGTTGCTTCCACCAGAAAAAATGACTTTCAAGTATGACGTTTTCAATAGGATTAAAATCAGAATTAGCATTAGTGAGTTAATCGCTCTACATCGGCGCCTATAGAGAATACTATTCATACCGCTTACAAAACTATATTCAGCTGTGCTTTCGTTATATTCAGGTAGGCCTATGCACTAGACCTGCACGCACAGCTGAGCGAGAAGCGCCTGCTTGGTCACTAACTGGCTCCAAGTTAAGCGCTACACGATTTAGTAAATGCGTTTGCTCAAAGAATCCCGATTCATTTCCATTTTTACCGATGGTAGCTTATTTAATATTACACGAGATTATCAATAAACATCATTTGTTATTTCCCTTTTCTGTTCCTTTAACATCCTTCCAAAACAAAAACAGAAACACGTTAGCTAGTACAATGTTGAACACAATGCAAGAACTGTTCTGAATATCTTGAACATAATTGGATTGGAAGCCGTTTTATTTTGTTCTGGAGACCTTATAAGTTATTTCTGAGGTTGTATCGTAGACACCGGTAACTAAAACTTGTACAGTTCTCCTGGACATGAGTCAAGTTCCAACCCGTCCGTGAGATAGATGCGACCCGCTGAGACCGGTTCTCATAACGAGAAGGACCCCGCGTTATATTCATGAAAGCAAGGGTGCTGTGAGTTTGGCACGCGTGCGTGTGTGCATGAGTGTGTGCGTGAGATGGATCTATTTCAGAATTCTGAGTTAGCGAGTCAGCGAGTCAGGCATGAGTTACAGTACCGCACCGTTCAAAGGTAAGACAAGCGCCAATAGTCAAATAAGAAAATGAATGGTTCTGAGGGTGAGATAATTTGGGTTAGTTGATTGTATTTTGCTTGATCCATTATGCCCTGTAATAAAACGCACAATTCTGTTCTTGTAATTCATCTGCGATGCAATCACAGATTATTAAAATCACTCAGGATCGTTCCGCGTATTCTTCTTCTTCTTCTTATTTATTAGAGAACTTTGAGCATTTTTGGGCTTTTGACAATTTTATCTGCAGTATTGAGGACATTGTTCTAAAATCCATCGGTATTTGATGTTGTTTGTCGTCACCTTTTATATTTCTGTATTATGTCTCTGTGATACTGGTGATTGTTTGCTTTTTTACACTTTTTAAAACTATATTTGATGTTTTGTAATGGATTTTATGCTGTATATTTATGCCATCATCCTCATTAACTGATTTTATTAGCAGTAAGATATTCTTCTTTTTTCAAATTGTTCTAAAGGTATTTATTATTTTGCTTTTGGACTGATTCTTTAGCAACGGCATTTTTAAAAATGTATTTTCATGCGCAGTTGTAATATTTCGTAATTAATAAAGTATATGAAAAGTCTTCTTCCTCTTCTTCTTCTTCTTGTTCTTCTTCTTCTTCTCACATGGTTCAAAGGTTTTACACGCATTTCCTCCTACAGTTTTCACCCGATCAACCACCACTTCTAGTACCCATGGAGGAGAAGTGTGCTATTCAACAGAATTTGTATTTGCCCAATAGTTTTCGAGCTGCTTTTGAGTGAGGAAATGTATGGGATTTTCAATTTTGATCTTTGAATTGCGACTACACATAGAGTTTTGATCGGATCACTAACTTGTGTAGGATGTTACTCTTGGGGTGCTGAAGATGTCCGTAAAATGTTACCTTGACCGTTGACCGTTTACCAGCAATGCGGCGAATATGACCCCCACCCCACCCACCCCTCACCCACACCCATAGGAAATGAATTGGAATTTTCAGGATGGATCTTCGAACAGCGACTTCACCTAGAGTTTTGATCGGCTAACTACCACACTTGGTAAGGATGTTAGCATTGGATATGTTTTAACTCTTTAAAAAAAATTTCGAAATGGCCAGGTGGCACATTTTGTTAAAAAAATACATGTTTTCATTTCAAATGAATGCTGATAAAGTATTCTTTGAAAAAATGTAATTCTTTTTCCAAAATAGCCGCCAGGTGCACATTTTGGACAAATATAACCCTCGAATATGTCCAAGGAAATTTCAATTTTTATCATAGAAAATGTCCATTTTCAGACCAAGAGAAAACTACTTTTGAAAATTTACAACTGGAATGACTGGCTCGGTTTTCGAGCCAGTTATTCCAGTGATAAGTTTTCAAAAAATAGTCTTCTCTTGGTCTGCAAATGGGCATTTCTCAAGACAAGTGCAGAAGCTGTTTTTGGCTAATATGCGTGTTAAATGGAAAAAGTAACAGAAAAGGGAAACAGTATGTGTGTAAAGCATTCTCTTTAGTCAATGTGGTGTGGCACAACTTTCTCATCATTTGGACTTGGAAAAGCTCTGGTTCTGAAGAAGTAATCTCGGTTGTTCCACAGTTGAATAGTACTGGGTATAAATGAAATCCTAAATGTTTCAAGACAGTGTCTAGGTATAATGAAATTTTGAGCATGTCCGTCGTGTGTCCGTCCGTCAACTTTTCCTTTAAACGACTTCTTCTCAGGAACCAATGGGCCGATTTCAATTATACTCTGAGACATCCCTCACCCTTTTGGGGACAATATCCATGATATAATCGGGGCAGTCATGATGGACGATTTTGTAAAAAGTTATTAGTTTTCTCTGCTTGAGACATTCGCTTAAAGATGCTAAGCCAGATTCTTTATAGAGCCTTCTCAAAGGCGTATATTTTGGCAGGCCTGTTATTATTCGCATTGCATCCTTTTGAATAATTTCAAGTTTTTCTGCATCCCGATCAGAACAACCATCCCAAACCTCACTGCCATATATTCTAATACAGGACGTAAATATCCAGTGTAAATTTTGGATAACGTTTGTTTGCTTAAAGTGTATTTCATTCGACGCATAGTTGAAAATATTTTGCCGGCCTTTTTTTGTCATTGTATCTATGTGTTGTCTATTTTAGGTCATTTGAAATTGTTATACCAAGATACTTCGTGTGTGGAACTGACAATAATAAATTATTATGCAGAAAGAGATTTGGTTGTCGAAAGTTATTTATATTTGAGATTGCCTCCTTGACTATCAATTTCCTGAAAACTATACAGTTAAGATGTTGACTATTTTGTAACTAATTTGACTGAGTGCTGTTGCTGCCTACGGCAGCAACAGCGCGCCAGTCAAATTAGTTTGAAAATATTCAACATGATATTTAATAAATAGTAAAGAAATACAATTCGTACAATAAGGCAAACTCCGTCTTCGGCTATACGTTCGTGACGTACTTATCTCCGTCATTCATGACGTCATAATGACGTCATTGATGGCGATGTCATTCTATACGTCACGTAGTTGATTATGATGTCATATGATGGATGGATACAGTGGACAGGTCTATTGCTTCTTTTTGTGTTCTCCTGCACTGGGTGTTTTGGACTTTTGTGACATCGTCAAAACATGTTCATTTCAATAGATATATCATTTTTACACAACATTTGGAGATTTTATCAAAATGCAGCAGACATAAGTAATTATTTTACGTGTATTTTTATTTGATGTGTGAAAAACATGTGTTTTCAATATTACTTTCTTCAGGGTCCATAAACATGTTCATAACTGGCAAACAAATGAAACAAACTGCTCCAGTTTTCTCGTCAGTTGCTGTCAAACACGGCATGTTGATTTCAACAACGTAACAATAATTCTTTTCTACGGATGCACCGAAGAGTGCTTATATTGCTTTCAAATCTCGATTGATTTTTTTCCATGTATAATGCAAACACGCCCATGGTATAATTTCTATATGGTAAAAACTAAAATAATTTTAACATTTTACTATCCTTATTATCATTTTAAACACCAGATTTACTACTTTATAAAGCAAGGAAACAGTATTTTGATTTGAATATGTTGTTACTGCTGTCTATGTATACCGGATGTATCTTGTCACTATATAAATAACAAATTTATTTGTAACTAACCCTAACCCTGCTAGAAACTTGTACCCAATTACACAGAAACTCTGAAAACCTATTTGGAGGAATTTAAAAAATGTAATGCATGTATTATTTCACTGAACACTTATTAATTAAATAGAAGTCATTTCTTGACATAAGCTTTACATTCTTATGCAATTGGCAAAACTGTCCATGCCCTTTTAGAAACCCATACAATTGAATAGCTGAGGAAAAAGCTATTTTGTCTCTCCGCTTTATAGGCCTACCAATGCGTTTACAATAACAAGGCTTCGAAGAGTAATCTCCCTTGAATTGGCAATCTTGAGGTCTTCTCGTTCGTATCCAAGGCGATTTTGTATTGACGAACAGCAGGTCGGCCTTTGTCAAGGGTATTATATAACATTTTTATGCGTGCATTCGCACTATAGTCACATATGCATATTATGGATCTTATTGACTAGCGATATAAAGACGCGATATTAAAATGCAGTTTATAGAGGTATTTTGTTGGCAGACATCTCGTGTTTACGCACGCTGGTGTTCGAAGTCAATCAGTGCGCTCAGGTAACAGCGGCGTGTCCGATCGGTGACTGGCCGGGCGAACACCCAGCTGTAACCATGGCGTGCTGTTGTGCTTATCCGATCCCTCCCACACAGCCACCAATGCCTTCGATACAAAATAAACACTAGGCTATAAGCTTATTCACCATTATTCATGACTGAATCAGAATTGCTCGGTTTAATTGTTTAATAAACAAAACAATGTGCGTATTTACGCCTACTATTTAAGGTATTTGAAATAGGGGCTTATGTTTAGTGCAGGTGCATCAGAACTTGGTCGTATTCATTCGTAGTTTAAAGGGTGAGTCGTAGGCTATCTCGATTTGAAATACTTTACCCACATTCCTAAGATGGCGCAAATTGTTGTTAAATGTAATTAAGTTTAACGTAGGACTCTAAACGAGCTCGGCATTTAAATATTATTTCTCCATTATTTCTCCAATCGCCTATATGTGTATCTGAGATTGATGGGAGGGTTATATTTATTGGAGAAGTGTGAAGACACTTTCTGTCTATCCGTCTGTCTGTCTGCCAGTATGGTCAATACGCCATCTTGACTCTCTCTCTCTCTCTCTCTCTCTGTGTCTCTGCCTCAATAAATTAAAAGTTTGGTTATTGGCCACTCTGCGAAAAGGGTAGCCTTTGACCTTTAACGTTACGGGCCACTACCCTTACGTAACTCACTTGAAACACAAACGGGGTTGTTTAAGCATTTTGAATGGGTTGAGTAATAGCCCGTTGTTAACGAGCGGATTTGAGGTCCTTCTTATTATTCCTTTGACACAAGGTTTTGGTAGGTTTATTTGACATGCCGATTGTTCAGAAGATCGCACGTGCATGGACGTGCGTGTGCTTGTGTATGTCGATTGCTGAGTAAATACGTGATTTTGGCAGTTGAGTACACACCGCATTCCTGACATTCCACAGTCCAGTCTAACCCACCCTGTGCTATATGTTATAGGTCTATGTTACGCGTTGTACAACTATCTTTTTAAGCAACTGATTTTTTGTGTAAATTATATGTTGAATCTTTTGAAATTAATTTTACTGGGAACCGTTGCTGCTGACTGATGGGTATCCATTATGAATAGCAAATGTCTGAGAATTTCAGATGAGAGTAAATTGGCGCAAACGGTCAATTTATTGCTAAAATGGTGTAGAACGAGCAGATAACAAACTAATTTTAGCCTGGTGGAAATAGAATTTAATTCCTTGTGTTTGCAGGCCTACACATACAAAGGAAATTATATTGTCTCAACGTATCGGCTGTCGAATATGATGGTGCAACGTCATTTTAGCCAGGTCACCATCAGTATCATTAATGGCCGTATGAATAGGGGGTGGGGGGGGCATATTTTCACGAACCAATAAGAAAAATGTCAGGTCGGTAAAATAATTATTTAATTTCCAAAATTCCGTACAATTATTTTCGGGGAGGGCATGTACCAGGACCCTCCGGCTTATTTTAAACCTATTCCTACGACAATGATAAATGATGTTTCAGCTGCTGCGCCATCATCATCGTCATCATCAAATGGTCCTGCGAGACTTACTCCAATAGACTAATATCAGGGGCGTCGTCAGCGGTATGGCAGATAGGTTTCTATCTATAATTTGTCCAAAATGATTCGTCAAATCATGAAAATACAGATATTGTTTACTTGTTAGCCATTTAACCCATCAGACCAAATACACCAAATGTTGTAAAAATTAATATGTTCAATATTTTCAAAGAAATTTGACTGGAAGCCGTTGCTTGCTGCCTTAGGCAGCAATGGCTTCGGGTCAAATTTCTTTCAAAATATTCAATGAGGCAGCAACGGCTTCCAGTCAAATTTCTTTTAAAATATTCAACAGGTTATTTTTATCAGCAAGAATGCATGAAAAAGCTTCAAGCGGATCTAATTTTCACAATTTTTCATTGAGGAAACACCGAAATCCATTTTGTTTTTAGGAGGAAATCCCCTCTCAGACCCCCCCTCCTCCTCCCCCCCCCCCACCCCCCCCCCCCCCCCCAACATTGCCCACCAATCTCTTGTAGCAGGCGACGCTCTTGAATACTCTGATGCATTTATTACTCTGATGCATTTATTAGGTATGACACATTTTAGATTTCCCAAAATTTCTGTATCAATTAGACTTGCGTTCCATAGGGAAAACGCTCCACAGCGCTTCTCGTTTTGTACATTATATGATTTAATTAACGCTAAAACAGCAGTTTGTCAATCGTTTGCTGATTAGCAAAACGTTTTGGATTGCTTTCACTATGTTCCAGCAAGGCTGGTTTGGGTCAATACCAGGCCAGTGCTGGCCCAGTAACCTGCGTTATCAGAATTTTATCTCGCGTTTATAAAATAAATAAAAACGTGGCGACATGGGACTATTTCAGGTAAAATACAACATTTCACGGAAATCGGATTCACTGATATAAATCCTTTCAGATTTGTTGTTGTTATTGATTATTTGCGTATGTACTTCCTCTAGGACTAGGCCTCTATATCCTAGTTTGCTTGCCAACATAGCGTCTTAGTACTTTAGATACTATAAACATTGCATGCCTCGTTTCGATTCGCGCGTTTTCTGCAAAACTCGCGGGAACTTCCGCGTTAGTCTCCATTGATTAAACAAACTGTTTAGATACCCGTGCTGCGATTGGTCGTGACGTAGCCGACAACAATCAATGATTGACAGGTTGAGCTCCCTCAGGAATGTCGAGTCGTCTTTGTTTTGGCTCTCTGCCAATGGGCGACTCACGCCGGCTAGACTTTAACAGACCGCGATAGTATAAAGTCACTATAAACATTAGACTAGTTACACTACCCGCACCATTGCTTATGACGTGAAGCTTACAAAATTTTGTCAACAGTTGGCAGTTAACTAAGTTTCCAATTTTTTGCTGGTTTGTGCTCATTATTAATCTTTTTTTAGAAAACATCTGTGAGCGTAAATGAGATAAATCTATTTGGCGGAGGGATCTTCCTTCGTAGTACATTAGCGTACGTTCGCTGAATACACTGAATAAGAGAGCCACGGCTGTTTGGTTTCAGGACATTCGTATTTTGAGTTAAACGTATGCACATACAGTTTGTACGTTCTGCGCGTGGACTATCCAAGATTCTATGTACAATAATATTGATTATCTATTGAATATCGGTTTAACAGACAACGTTTGGATTCTGTTGTAGCCTAACTTGTGTATTTAATTGAGTAGTAAATTTCAGTTTACTTAATAATAGACGTTTATCATCGAATTCGCATAATGTTTAGCAAGAAGATGAATTTGAACGTGTTTAACCTGAACACAAATATGGATAATCACAAGGAACGCATTGGTAAGCATCATCATCCGGCTATATCGTCAATCTCTCCCCCTTCTATTGTTAACGCCATACGGAAAGAGCCTGGTAGGGGGAGAGATTGACGATAATGCCCATCAGCCACCACCACCACCATCATCATCACCACCACCACCATCACCACCACCATCATCATCATCATCATCATCTGATAGACCTAATAATGTTGTTGTTGAGTAATACAATGAATTATTAATTAAACCACCTTCAATTAGCACGTGCCAATAGTAGGCTTAAAATCTGTATACTACAGAATAAGCTACTTGGGAAGAAAACCAAAATATAGGCTACAATGTTGCATTCTGAAATATGTTTTCTTATTTTCGGAATTTCGTTATACACAATCTGTAAAATCCAATCGAATAGTAGGCCTATGTAAGTATATTTAGACTTGTATGTTATTTTTTACAATATGTTTTTAATAATCATATTTTCTTCATTGTGTGTTTCAGCCACATGTCGTCCAAAAGAACATCTAGAAAGAGCGTACTCCACAGGGCTTATTATTGGGAGCGGTGGATTTGGAACAGTGTACTCCGGAGTAAGACGAATGGACGGATTGCCTGTAAGTAAAATTTTCTTATCGACCAACACAATTGTCAGAATCTGGTCTGTGGCACATATTTGGATGGAGTGGACGGGCCGGAACCATGTCCCAGTCTGCTCTGACCCAGAACCAGCCCTATAGCATATATTTTGATAGACTATTAATGGATCTGACCAGCCACTGATGGTCAGTCAATCTATCAAAATATCTGTCATAGGGACTGTTCACTTAAGCATCAGAACAGACACGGACTAGTCAGACCAGACTCGGACTAAATCAAAGCGATAAGTTGTTTTCGCTTCGAGTATGGGTGGGGTGTTGGGTTGGGTTAACCATTTTTGTTCCTATTGGTAATACTTTTGAACTCCGCTATGTGATTGATATCAGTTGATTGAGTTGTCTGTACCTGTCGAACCTAACATACGTAAGATAAATTCTTGGTCTAATCGCTCATCAAATAAAATGTGTTATTCAAATAAAACCTGTTATTAAAATTTCTAAATATTTTCCTACGCATGGCGTATTTTCGAGTCGAGATTGGTTTGATTTGATATTTAACTGCGTCACGACTATTGACGGATGGATCGACAACGCAAAACGTGATTCACGTTCTGATTGACTAACATTAGTTCGAAGCATATTTGATACTAAAGTAATGCGTTTGCAGGTGTATTTAGTGTTGGGCGGCGATAGATAGTTATTTAGAGGTGAATGCCACACACAAGCCGTGTTTGCTGAATGAACCGTGTAATCGCTTCTTAACTCGCTCGATCGCAATAGTGTGTAGTTGTATTTTTAGAACATCTTACCTTGTACAGGATAAATGATTAGACATGTTCGTGACTGGTAGCGGCATGTTCCCACGATTAAATAGAAAACATGGACATAAACTTGTAAAAAATTAAAGCTCGTATTAATTCAATTATATGCCTATGCAATTTAGGAAAAATAGCAAGTGTCTCCTCGAACTGAAGGGTTTTGACGGAGGGCTGGGGTGGTGCTTGCTAAAATAGGAAAACTAAACTATGGGAGTTTTTATGAAGTAAGCATGATTTTTTTTCATGTTTTCACAGGTGGCTATCAAGCATATAGCTAGAGAAAAGGTGACCGATTGGGGTCAGGTTAACGGCCATCAACTTCCACTTGAAATCTGTCTTTTGCGGAAAGT
Organism: Chaetoderma sp. LZ-2023a; assembly: GCA_034401795.1. NCBI lineage: Eukaryota > Metazoa > Mollusca > Caudofoveata > Chaetodermatida > Chaetodermatidae > Chaetoderma > Chaetoderma sp. LZ-2023a. The sequence continues at coordinate 73,821,829 of CM067371.1, read as the reverse complement.
CTCGCACATCCCCGGTGTTATCAAAATGCTGGACTATTACGACATGTCAGATCGTTATATTATAGTGATGGAAAGGCCGAACCCTGCTAAAGACTTATACGATTACGTCACAGAAAGTGGCCCACTCTCGGAGGATTTGAGCCGTAATTTTATTCGACAGATCGCCCGCACGCTTCTAGCTGTCCACAGGGCTGGTGTCGTCCACAGGGACATCAAAGACGAGAACATTCTGGTTGACATGGAGAGTGGTGAACTGAGGCTGATAGATTTTGGCTCAGGGGCATTTCTCAAGGATACTGTTTACACAGACTTTGATGGTGAGTATTTTTCTTATCAATTTAAATGTTACATATTTTGGAATATGTCTACTCTAGTTCGAGTCTTCTCTGACCAAACTGACCCTCAACATACCTGTGACAGATATTTGGATGGACATAACGGTCCCACCAGCCCCATCACATCGCGCAATGGGGTGGAGGTTTGTAACCAAGAGAGGATTCCAGTTTCTCAGTCCATATGACGTCATAATCAACTATGTGACGTATAGGATGACATCATGAATGATGTAGCTAAGTTCGTTATGAACGCTTAATTGATAACGGACCAACGTTGGTGTACGAATTACATATTTTTACTATTTAATAAACATGCTGTTGAATATTTTGAAACTAATTTGACTGGCCTCAGTTGCTGCAACAACACTCGGTCAAATTCAAAATATTCAATAGCTTACCTGTGTGGTTTTCTGAGGTGTTTGGTCTTGTGGAATTTTCCCGCACTGATTTCAATGCAGCAGCCAGGTAACAGGTGAAGGGCACAGGGGACAGACCATCTCCCTGTGGAGAGCCGATTGATGTCTCAAACTCCACATACCTCACTGACTTGACTCGTACTCTCAGCTTGGTGTCTGCAAGCAGTAGTCTCACTAGTCGTAAGTTGATCTTCATTGCAACTGGCCTGGCGTAGTACTTCTAGGATCTTTGAGTGCTTAATTGTGTAGAAGGCCCGTGATATGTCAATGACCATTTTGTTGAAATACCAATGTGTTTGGACATGACTACCGACACAAGCATGCCTTCAGCCCATATAATGCCTGCACAGCTGCATCCACGTTTGAAGTCACTTTTACATGATCCGGTAAAGTCATCTATCTTGTCTCGGAAGTGGCATAGAGTAACATTGGAAAAGATTCTCTGTATGCTGTTGAGGAGCACAATGGGCCACAGATTAGCTGGGGGGGGGGGGGGGGGTCAGGTTGTTTCTTGGGCTTGGGTAGTGCGATAATGGTGCCTTGGCCTACAGCGTCGATGGGAAGGTGATGCATAAAAGCTGAATTAATTATGTGCGTGATCGGTTTTGAGATAATGTCACTTGCATATTTGAATAGTTCATTGCTCATGCCATCAGGTCCAGATGCACGTCCATTTTTCAGGGCTTTAAGTGGCTTCTCAACCTCTGCTCTATTAATTGGTGTTAGTAATGGCATGGGGTCTCCTGAGAATGGGTGCAAGGGTTCATCATCGTGGTCAGTGAACTGTTCGTTGAACCATTCTCGAATTGTCTGGGCTTTGCCCTGGCCAGTCCCTATAAAGTGTCCTTCAGAGTTGTGTTCAGTTAGTGGTGGTGTGTAGTCAGCAACTCACAGGGCTCGGGCTGCGCGAAACATCACGTGGCAGTCATCCGTGGCAGTGATCTCATCTGCCAGGGCGTTTGCATGTTGGATAACAAGATCCTTTTAAGCGTTCGCTAATGTGGCGCAGAATGTTATTGCGTTCCTGGTGTAGTTTGGTGCAATCTTCACTTTGGCCACTTTGATAAATGCGCAGACGTAACGCTTTCTGCTCTGCTGACAGTTTTACTAAGAGAGCGTCATCAGTATACCTAGTTCTGTTCTTTTTTAGAACACCTATGGTGCTAGTAGCTGATGATTCCATGGATATCAGTATTTTGGGTAGGGTTTCGTTTGGTTCGGAGCCGACTTCGATGTAAGCTATCCGCTCCCCGAGAGCCTTTTTGTATGACATTTGAGTGTCAGTGTCGCTGATGAGCTTGCGTAAGTTGTAGGTGACTCCACCCTCCCGTTCATGTCTATCCAAATACCTGTCACAGACGACCTGTCACAAGTTCTTCAATATGACAATCGCTTATCAATTCTATTATTTTGAATAGGCCTATAGATCTCCCCACCCCACCCCTAAACACATCCATCAAAATATTTACTGGAGCTCCTGTGAGTTGGAACGAACAGATCGATAATTTATTGTCAATATCAATAACACTAGGCAATTAACATCAACTGCGCAATATGACTTGCAATGGCTAGCAATTTACAGTGCACTAGCTATTAACGCAATCAATACGCCCCACCCCACCTGACACACACTCACACTACTAGCGTAACGGTCGTCATGGCAGCAAACTGATGTTGCGCGTGCAGATCTCCAGCCTGGTCAATAACAACAAATAAACAGTGCCACCCAGTAACTGCACCACGTAACCATTAGTTATTACTTGTATGGGTGGGTAGGTTCGAAGAACCTTGGCTACGTTATGTGACCATAGTAACTAATTGGATTTGGTAATTTGCTGTATAAATACTATTTAGAATGTGTCACGAGGTGGCTTGGGAATATTCATTCAATAAATAATTGATTAATCGGCCAGCAATTACTCAAACGGTAACCCAGGCTGCAAGTATATAAATACTACTACGCACAAAAACGCACACGCACTGAAATTGTCTGTAACTACAAAATATAGGTCCCTACTGCATATTGCTATAATAGACGGTTTGGAACTGTCAATTAAGCATCTGACGTCATAATCAAATACCGTTACGTCACGTGTTAGCTGGCGTCACATTCAAAATAACGTTTCTGATTTGATTGTAGGAATTATGTACCTGTCTGATTAATTTACAATTTAATGAACATTCTATTGAATATTTTAAGTAATTTAACTGGACGCTGTTGCGACAGCGCCTGGTCAAATTACTTTCAAAATATTCAACGGCTTGCCTTACCTAGTTAGTTACTGGACATGTAGGTTCTCAGCATCCCGGTGTCAAAGTTTGAAATCGATACCAACACGTGTAAAAGGTGGGTGGAGCTTAGCTAGTAATTGACCCGCTGTTAGCTATGGTTATTCAGTCCACACGCACACGGCAACAGGCGATTAGCGCTTTAGAGAGTGCCTAATATATCTGCACAACCCAGCCACTCCCACCATCACTGAAATATGTGTACAGTTCATTGACCCCGATCGTACAGTTCAGCTCGGAAATACATTTACACGTTCCCCAAGAAAAAAAATAATGGGTTAAAAAATAATACTGTTGAATGTTGTGAACGTAATTGGATTGAAGTAAAGCGGCTATGTCTTCCAATTCAGTATATTCAACATATTCAACAGAACATGTAATAAGTAGCCATAAAACATGGTGTTTTGGAAACATTATAACTAACTTAGTAGCTGTGCTGTATAATCGAACTGGATCGAGACTAGGGTCAGGTTGAAGGGAGAGAGAGAGAGAGAGAGAGAGAGAGTGAGAGTTACGGCCTAAGGGAGAGAACTCCTCTACAACACTTTTACAATATGGCCCTAATGGCGGAGATAAATCCGGAGCCCCGATAGTAGCGAAAAGTACAAAAATGAGATCGGGTGGGCTGGTACAAGCGTACCCATAAGCCATGTTTAAGCAGAGTCGTAAATTCGTTCTTTGCAGCACTTGCATTCTTGTTCTTCCATGCATGACAAAATCATATTGGAGCTTGTGTAGGTGCGGGGAATAACGCTTTATATTATGAGGCCGGAATGCGCCTCCAAGCCATTTTCATTCACTCGCTCGGCAGGCAATACTGGTTTTAATAGATAGGAGTAACCGAACCCAGCCAATATCTGGAAAAGCTAAAACTTCCCTGTGCCCTTTGCAAGGATGAATCTTATGACCTACTTACAAGGACGACAGTACGAGAGATAGGACGCCGAGTCTAGACATATGCTAAGATAATCTTCTGTAACAAATGATTGCATTGCCGAATCTTGAAATCGATGTTACTGAAAGTTGACCAGTAGGCCTATACGTTTTGAAAACAGCTATCCTGGCAGCTGTTGTGACAGCAACAACTTTCAAGATGACTGCTTTCAAAGGACTCACAGTGATGATGCCCAAGGCAGTCACAGATTAGGCTACAAGTTTGTATTTTGTACGCACAAGTAAATTAGTTTAAATGTCTGCTGTTTGGATGATAAGAAGGGGAAAAAGAATATGACCTTGTCGGTCTGAAACACCGTGCGGGATGGGGTGGGGGCCGGTGAGAGTGGGGTGTGGAAGTGGAGCTCATTCGCTATGAAACTTGAAAGAGTTTTTGCGAGTTGTAAAGTCTATCCATGCCCCCCCCCCCTAACCAAAACGACCTGTTGTCCATTCACTTACTAGGCCTACATGAGAGTTGATCTGACAAACGATGATAATGTTTCTTAAAGGGGTTGGCCCCAGTCCATATAAGAAAATTTGTCAATATTTTAAACTTATTTTGCGATATATATACAACAGTAGGCTACAGTCAAAAGCGATGCAATTCGTTTTTAAAATGGCTGAACATCAACGCAAACACAAACAGGCACACCCGAGTGCAACGTACAGTATATAGACATAGACTAATTATATAATTAGTTTATAATATATCTTAGAAATATGTTACAATGTTTCAAAGCAACGATCGGAAAGTAACATGTTAGTTATTAAGAAATGTTCTGTTGGATATTTTGAACATATTTGGATTGGAAAACATCGCTGCAACATAGTTATTTCTGAGCTCTACTGTACAAAACACGTTCACCATAAATTTATCCGCCCCATCTATTGCTTTTCCTCTTTACCAAACTAGTATATATATTAAATCTCTTAATTCGTTTGTTTTCGTAGGAACACGTGTTTACGCTCCGCCAGAATGGATACGGTTTCACCGTTACTATGGCCGCCCCGCCGCCGTGTGGTCGCTAGGCGTTCTCCTGTACGATATGGTCTGCGGCGATATCCCGTTTGAGCACGATGAACAGATTGCCCAGGCCGAAATAAACTTCAAGACAAAGTTGTCTGAAGGTAAATATTATTATTAATAATAATAATAATAATAATAATAATAATAATAATAATAATGAATACATATAAATTGATAATGAGCTCATAAAAATACTGCATATTATGATATTCAATTAGGACGCTTGTAATTGGTTGCTAAGGCAATTAACTAGGCCCTACACACCGATAACAATAATAGACAATGGTGCTTTATACTTTAGATGGAAGCAACCAATAGGAAAAGCTGGTGAATAATTTGAAAATAATTTTACTGGAAGTTGTTGCTGCCTGAGGGTTTGAGACTGGTAGGCTACCCTTGTGATCATGAAGAAGCTTCTCAATTTTGGGAAACACAAGGTCAAAGTTCAACATGTCAATATCATCTAAAATATCAGCTGGGAACAACCTGTTATTCTTTGGAATACTTTTTGGCTGCTCTCTTCCTGGCGAATTCTGCAGACTAGATTTTCCATGACATTTAACTTTCGACCTGCTGCCTATTTTGAAAACAATTTGTCTGAAAATTGTTTGTGGCTTAGCTACAAACAATTTTCAGTCAACTTGTTTTCAAAATAGTCAACACGTCCAGAATTATTGCACATTGAAATCATTGAATGATGTCTAGCCAGGAGTCAGATGTGGCATAATTAGAGGTGTGACAGGCGTTTCTGTCAGAAATGTAAAAAATTTGCCGGAGACTGAAAAACTGGCTTATATTGATTTATATAATTGTGTTTTGTGTTTTCGGTATATATTATATATGGTCTTTGTAATTTATGCTTTTCAGGGGTGAAAGATCTGATTAGTAAATGTCTGTCTGTGCGTCCCTCAGAGCGACCAACGCTAGAGGCTCTGCTTGACCATCCCTGGATGAAGACATTGACGTCACCATGCTCCGAGCAACAGCAACAGCAAAGCCAGCAGTCCCAGTTATGGAGCGGGCAATGGGATCTTTCGAAACCTTACAGCCAAAGTAGACAATCAGTCGTCGACTTAGCATCCGACGCCAGCTCTACCGAGTCTATATGACAGGCCATGTGAACTATCTAGGCGCTGTTTTAATTACTGTGTAGACCTCAGTTTACTCAGCCTACTGGGAGACTACAAGCCAGAGTGTTAGTCTCTCAGTCACTGCTTGGTCCAGAGCTGTACCCTTCAAAGAGGGCGTGATGGAATTACGTGATCCAATTCGCTGATAGTCTGTCGAGGGGAGTGATCCCATCCAGACAATGTAGATCACGAAGTTCACGTCATGGGCCAGTTCCCAGGTGCTAAGAAGAGTGGGTTATCGAATGAGCAAGTCCATGCGTATAGATCTAAGAAATTCACTGTATCTAAGACCTAATCCTGGTAGCGCAGGTTACTGGGCTGATACGGGACCAATACCAGGCCGCTTTGGCGCGTTATTGGCCCAGTATCGGCCCACTAATCTGCGTAATCATGGAAGTACTCGTTTCCACGGACTCGTTTGTATAACCCAGGCCTCGCATTAACTGTGATCCTGTTCCAGGGTGCCTTGTCTATTGTTGTATATTTACTTGAGAGTATTAAGGTGTAATATTTTTGAGAGCGGGTTGTTATACTTTATGAAATTATTGTCTCTATTCAGCCAATATTGTGTAGGATAATATTTCATTATAATATTGTTAAATATGGTATTATTATTGAAATTAATGTAATCCCGAACTGCAATGCAAAACAATGCAATAAATGTTGTTATGTTATATCTAGATAAGTTATCATTATTTTGTGAGAGGTTTAATTACTGTATTGTTTTAACTTATGTTAACTATTGATGAATTAGATACAGAATTTGCAACTGACCAATACAGTACAGATCAGAAGTAACTTAAAATGTTTCCAAAATAAAATAAATCCTGTTGAATATTTTGAACATAATTGATTTGGAAGACATTGTCATGTTCGGAGTCCATTCCAATTATGTTCAAAATCTTCAACAGAACATTTCTTACTAACTAACATATTTCTTTATTATGTTGGAAACATTCTAAGATATTCCTAAGATGTACTGTACCATACTTAGTTCATAACATTTTCCTACAAAGCCAAAATGGACCATTATTATTATTGCGCCATTTCTCTACAGGACATGATTTATTAGGCACTTTTAGCATATTCCTAACTATTAGTGATGATTTTGGATGCAGTTCAGTGAATTTATTTTCAAATTAATTTTAACAAAATTGCCCTCTGTTTAACTCCATTCTAAAATATGTATACTTAACCCATTTAAGACAATATAAGGCCTACACTATAAAATAATAACTTTATGATATAAGAATTGCCTGTTGATTATTTTGAAATTAATTTGACTGGTTATAGTATGTGAATATGTGTGTTTGACATAAATGTCATAAATTTGACAAACAGATGGACCTACAGACTGAATCCAACAGACATACTGACTGTAGTAGTTCTGAGTCGCAACTAAGTGTCCTCACAATGAAGTCTCCATAATTCACTTTCATTAGAGGATGCATTTGAAATTTATCTTGTCATAGAAATCCAAATCATATCATTTTAGATTCCATATACGTCTTTAGCGCTTTAATGGCTGAATTTGGTCAAGAATAACACAATATTTGCTTATTGAATGTCCATTTTCAGGCCATGAGTAAAACTATTTTTAAAGCTTACCACTGGAATGACTGGCTCAGTTATTGAGCCAGTCTTTCCAGTGGTCAATTTTCAAAGAAATAGTCTTGACCTGCAAATGGGCATTACTCAGGACCACTGCAGAGGCCGGATTTGGCCAGGTTTCGCCATGAAAGCCATAATTCATACATTGAAAGAGTAATGGACCTTTCCACTGTATCCATCCATCATATGACGTGCCGCATAGAATGACATCACAATCAGTGACCTCATGATTGACGTAGATAAATCTGTCACGAATGCATAGTTGAATAAGGACTTTTGTGAATTGTATGTCTACTATTTAATAAATATCCTGTTGAATATTTTGAAACTAAGTTGACTGGGTGCTGTTGCTGCCATAGGTAGCAAGAGCACCGAGTCAAATTAGTTACAAAATATTCAACAACTTGGCTATAGTTTTTCGGGAAATTGATAGTCGGGACATTCGGAGATCGATCAATACCAACACGACGGGGTGTGAGTGGAAATCAGCGAGTGATGGGCGGGGCATAGACTGGAAAGGTCCATTAAGATTTGCTTGTAGGTGATGTAGCAGCTTGTAGGTGATGTAACAGATTGTAGGTGACGTAACAGCTTGTAGGTGATGAAACAGATTGTAGGTTATGTAACAGTTTGTAGGTGATACAACAGTTTCAAGCACTGACATATTTATTGTAAAGCAACACCACAGTGATTAGTGTTGCCTAGCAATAAGGCATTGCCTGAAGCTGTTGCTGCATAAGAACAACAGTAATAGCTTCCAACTGGTTCACTTTAATACAAAATGACACTGTCCAGCCTTCATGTTAAAGGGGTTGTATATTTATTACATGATAATGCAGCAGTAAAAGGCTTAATTTATACAACACAATACATTTTAGTAAATTATTTTCATAGCATCATTTTAACCCTTGTTCTGCTGTGTTACGCAAAATTTTGATTTTCCAATTGAGAATGGGGTTGCTGAAATTGTTGCTGTTGTCTCCCAGTCACATTAGTTTCAAAATATTCAACAGAATGTTTATTAAATTGTAAAATAATTTCTGAACTTTGTGACAGACCTTTTGATTTTTGTGGTGGATCTATGTCAGTTTGATTGTAACATTGCCTAACATGACATACTTGATTATGACGTCAGATATTTGAGTGACAGATCGGATCACTTGATTGCTACTGAAACCTGTTTCTGTTAAACTGTCAGATTACTGAGTTTTTGCTGGCCACGTATTCCAGGGTATTCCATGACCTGCTAATTATTTTGAAAATAATTTGATAGAATGTTTTCAGTTAAATTGTTTTCAAAATATTCAACCAGTCAGATTTTTTGCTCATTGAAATTATCCTCTGTTGACTTGCAGCAGCAAGACAGGTAAGTGGTGCCCATCTCAATATGAAAATCCATTCTTTGCACCTAAATCATGCAAAATCTAACCATTTTCACCGCATTGTGTAAATTATCAACCTATAATTTATTTTTCTATTTAATACAAATTACGAGGACCGACTAAAAGCTAAGTTGTATACATCAAGTTTGAGTGTATTTGTTAACTGTATTGTTACCATAACAACAGCTACTGGTAAAGATAAATAAGGGCGTGTCATACCTTGGCACAGCTCCGAGATTTGTTGAAGTCGTGTGGCCTCTTGAACCGAATACTCAAGTTAATATGTACATAGAAAGATGCCAGTTATTTATTGAAAGAGAGAATATATACAGAAATATGTTTATTTTATAAAAGATGATTTTTTTTCCTATGAAAAAGTGAAAACTGATACAAAATAAACGATATAAGATTAAACAGAAATGAATGGTTTATGTATTTTTTCACATGGTAAATATAAAGCTAACGTTTCAACCCCTTCACCCCTTCACGGACAAATCCATAAAAATGTGTCTTCTTTAAAATATAAAACTTATTCTGTTGAATATTTTGAAATTAACCTGACTTAAGCAAACAGCTTTCAGTCAAGTTAATTTCAAAATATTCAACAGCTTTCCTGTATGATTGCCTTGAAAAGTAAATATGGGAAATCCATTAGTGAAAGGGGTAATGTCTTAACATCATTTCCGTATCTCCGTTTCTAAGCAACCAAGCAGATGTCCTGTCGAATATATTTGCTTGGAAATCGTTGCTGCCTTATGTAGCAACATACTACAGTCAAATTTATTTCAAAATGTTTAACACAACATATCGGAATCAATGTGTTATAATAGGCCCATATTTTGTATGTGGCCATCCACCATGAGTTAGACACGCGTCTAACATTGTTACCCTATACCCGAATATTTAGTATGCATATAACAACAGTGCTGTCAAAATAAGCACGCTTAAAGAAGGCAAGGACATGCGGTGGTCGCTGATGGCATGTGGTGGGTGGTGGACAAACAAGATGTGGGATTTTCTGTGTGCATTAATCTCGTCCATGAAATTCAGTGGTCAAGATTCCAGTCAAATTAGATTCGAAATATAAAGCGTTGCATACAAGCTGTTGAATATTTTTAATCAAATTTGACTGATATACCCATAACACAGCACGCACGCACGACCATACATACACCTATTTAACCAGTTTAATTAAACATGTACATGTACCTGCCAGGGTCACAGTCAGACAGTACACTGAACCTGAGAGTAGATGTGTAAAGTGATTTGTCACGATGAAGATCTATCTACATGGGTTCGTTGAATGAATTGGACTGAACTCTGTTTAGAAATAGCATAACATTCAGCGTTATGGAAACACTCATTGCTGGCAGTCTGGCACAGTTCAGTTTAGAAATAGCATAAAACTCAGCGTTATTGAAACACTCATTGCTCGCAGGCTGGCACAGTGCAGGTTAGAAAAAGCTTAACATGTGTCCAAAGCACAATAAAACGTACTGGTGAATACTTTGAACATGTCTTCCAATGGAGGAATCCTGTTTTACCTATGTCCCGCCCATCTCTAGCTAAGGTTAAAGCTCCACCCACGCTTTGCCAGGCTTGCCATCAATCTATTACTCTCTCTGTCTCTCTCTCTCTCTCTGTCTCTCTCTCTCTCTCTCTCTCTCTCTCTCTCTCTCTCTCTCTCTCTCTCTCTCTCTCTCTCTCTCTCTCTCTCTCTCTCTCTCTCTGTCTCAATTTCCAGAAAAATGTACAGGTAAGCTGTTGAATATTTTGAAAATAAGTTGACTTGAGTGGCCAGTCAAATTAATTTCAAAATATTCAACAACATGTTTATTATTAAATAGTAAATGCATAATTCGGACAACAACGCTTAGTCCGTCATCAATTAAGCGTTCGTGACGAAGTTAGCTACGCCAGTCATGACGTAATTGATTATCACATCACGTCACGTAGTTGATTATGACGTCATATGATTGACTGAGAAAATGGAATTCTCCATTATGTTTAAGACAATCAACAACATTAGGGTGTTGAGCATGGGAAGGGAATGCTGGCTTTGCAGTGTTGGAGTCATGCACTCATGCAAAGTTCTGGAATTCTGTACCAAGGGTTGCAAGTACCGATGCGTTATAGCCAGTCCTTGGGCATGCCTGTTTACTCAATTTCACATAACTCCAACAATAGATGGATCGTATCTGTCATACATGTATCTGACGTCATAATCAAATGTGTCATGTTAACTGACGTCACAAAATAACGCATGGCCGTTACGAAACTGGAGAATTTGAATGATACAGGCCCCTTTGGACTCTTGTCACAGTCATGACTCGGACAAGTATAATATGCATTCTTTCAGCCTAATATATCTATATCGGCCTAGGCCACACACAGAGACGCGCACTAACCCCATCTACAGTGTAACGGCTTCCAGTCAAGTCAAATTAAGTTCAAAAGATTCATCTGCATTCCCTGTCACAGTCTGATTGTTTCAGATGTCACATGCTGGGATTTTAGGACTAGAGTAGGTGATGATTAACGTGCACAGATCATTATTACCCTGAGGCATCGCGCCACACACACGCGATTTACAATATACAATCGCGCTGACTCTCTATCCCCGAGACCATAGCACGAACAATCCCCGTATGTGGTGAGTATTCTGGTCGATTGCAACTGGCCTTAATATCAAACCAGTTTGGAACGATTTTCAATAAACCTCCGCTAAATCCTCTCGTGTGTGTCTCTGAAACTGCAACCAGATTCGTGTTTCGCTTTTGACCAATTGTATGATGATATTATACCATGTGACTTCAAAATGGCAGCTATGAGTCCATGCAATCACATCACCACCACCAGATCACATTAGAATCCTCTGAAGATTGAAAACAATTGCAGGCATGGCATCTTCAGATCGTTTGCAGGTCGGATCGCCGAGACAACGAATTGCAGTGCGGAAAGATTTGAACATTTATCATATTTCGTACAATAGGAACATACACTAGAAAGCTACATCTTAGCTCATAAGGACGTTAGAATCTTTCCAAAGCAAACACAGAAACATAAGAACTGTTTTGTTGAATGTTCCGCAATAATTGGATTGGAAAACATTGCTACAATGTCTTCCAATACAAATATGTTTAAAATACCCAACAGTAGGCCTATGTTTTGTTTTGGAAAATTTCTTAGTTATTTCTGACCTGTACTGTACGCGCTGTAACGCGTGACGTCATGCACACGCCTACTGTCACCTTGACCACTATTTGCAGATGCCCGAATGACCGCAGAGCGACCACACCGTTGGCAGCATGATACGGTAACTTAACCATGCGTAGTGACCCGTGCAGAAGTGCCCCAAATCTCGCAAAGCATGCACACAAACAGCGATGATAACTTCTGTATATATGTAAGTCTCTGGTATGTTATAATCCGATAAGCTGGAATTAAGCCTCGTTAATCTGGGATTTAACCCGTTTACGTTTGTATTATTTGGTTGAAATTTAGCACTCTTTCGTGAACGGTCGTGTATGCAGCTGCAATTTAACCATTACAGATTCCATTGTGTTGAATAGTTTGAAACTAATTTGCTTGAAACCACCTGCTGCCAAGAACAGATGCCAGGTAAATTAGTTTGACGTAGTTAGCAATATATTCAAAACACCATGGAGAAGTTGCCACTATTGTATGATTATTCAAGGAGATATATTCACCGGGATATTTCGTGTTTTTTGAAATATTAATATACTGAATGTCACAGTTTAGTGGGTTAAGCTTCACGGGTAATTGCCATTTCGATCACGAATGCAGGCCTCTATATACAAGATTGGTGAAGTTGATATGACTAGGTTGACTACCCTGCCAGGTACAACTAGTTTCCAGGTGTTACAGCCCTGCTAACCCATCCGCGCATACAATCTACCAGTCCACACCTACTTATATGGCGCAGTTGTAGTACCTCAATATCCAATTTGGAGCTGCGCAGCTGTCAGAGGTGGAGATCATTATTAGTCAAGTGGCTCAGAGCCAAAATCAGGATTACCGTTACATGGCGAATAAAAGCATCAACTTTTCTGTGAGACTTCATTTGAACCTATCATTTAATATTAGACTATGAGCCCACAACGGCCAAGTGAGCTTATGCCATGGCGACCGCCCGTCTGTCCGTCGTCCGTCAACCTTTGCTTTAAAACACTACTCATCATTAACCACTTGGCCGATTTCAACCAAATTTGGCCAGACGGACCATATGGTCGAAGGCTCTAGAAATTCCATTCAGAATTTTGATTCATCAATTTGTTGGGAGAAAATCTTAGATTTTATGAAAAATGTATCGGAAACTGTCAAATTGCTTCTCCTTACCATTTTGAGCGATTTCAACCAAATTTGGCTGAAAGGCCCTATGATGGTAGGCTCCAGAAATTCCATTCGAAATTTTGATTCATCAATTTCTTTTGGGTGAAAATCTTAGATTTTATGAAAAATGTACCGAAAATTGTCAAATTGCTTCTTCTCCTTACCATGCTGAGCGATTTCAACCAACTTTGGTTGAAAGGGCCCAGTGTTGATGGGCTCTAGAACTTCCATTCGGAATTTTGATTCATCAATTTTTTTGGGTGAAAATCTTAGATTTTATGAAAAATGTACCGAAAATTGTCAAATTGCTTCTTCTCCTTACCATGCTGAGCGATTTCAACCAACTTTGGTTGAAAGGGCCCAGTGTTGATGGGCTCTAGAACTTCCATTCGAAATTTTGATTCGTCAATTTTTTGGGTGAAAATCTTAGATTTTATGACAAATTTACCAGAAATGGTCAAAATGCTACTCCTCCATAGCTGCTTGACATATTTAAACCAAATTTGATTAGATGGTTTCTATGGTGGTAGGCTCCAGAACTTTCATTTGAAATTTTGATTGAGCTATTTCTTGGTTGAAAATATTAGATTTTATGACAAATTTACTGGAAATTGCCAAATTGCTTTTTCTGCTTGTCAACGTAACTGATTTCAAGCGAATATGGCCAAAAGGATCCTATGATCCTAGGCTCTAGAACTTGCATTCAGAATTTTGATTTATCAAATTTTTTGGGTAAAAATCTTATGTTTTATTGCAATTTACTGGAAATAGTCAAATTGCTTCTTCTTACTACTTTGAGCAATTTCAACCAAACTTGGCTAAAATGATCCTATGATCATAGGCGCCAGAATTTCCATTCAGAAATTTGATTGGAAGATTTTTTTCCTGTGAAAATTGTTTTTCATCTTGTTTAATGTAACGAATCATGTATATTTAAATGCCAATGCTTCAAATGCTAATGGTCCATGTGAGCGTCACAGGCACTTGTTCCAAGATGGCGGGCTAAATCCAAGATGGTCGCCATCGATAATAGAACAGTACATATGTTTAGTTCTAGAGATCACAGAAAGACAAATGAGGTGGTAAAATAGTGGGTTTCAGGTCACTGAACCAGATTCTGCGTTAGGAGACCCACTCTGTGTTTCCAATTTCCCAAAATGGGTGCAACAGTAAAAAAAATGGCCACAAGTGAGAGAAGATTATTACATAACTCTACTAGTAGAAATCACAGAAAAGCAAATAAGGAACCAAAATAGCAGTCTGTACGGTCACTGAATCAGATCCAGGGCTAGGACACTTACACCGTTTTTAGATTTTTGAAATCACTAAACCTTAATCTGAGCACTAATCTATATTTTTAGGTGTATCCCATCGACCCGAAAGAAAAAAAAATGTTCCTATTGTTCAGATTGTCTTGCATCAGCCTGATTCCGAAATGAGTTTTGATGTCAGATGGCTTGTTGCTACTTAGCAAAGTTCTCTGGGGCATCATCAATGAGGTATTCGTGCTAGGATATCTCGAATAGGGATGTAAGTTATTTTACCTTTTGTCTCATGCTCGGTCTACTTAAAGAATCGAGGTAGTTCTGGCCCTGAGATCATCCAGCGTTAAAAGTCAACTGGGGTTTCTGTTAATCCCACTACCTCTCCGGATCCCTTCACGATCTTGTTTTCTTGTTCGTAAGTTTGGTCGATTGGAATGGCAAAAATGGCTTACTAGTTTTGGAGACGGCCCTGTGGCCCTGCATGTGAAACTCATCTTTGATAGAGTTGGCTAATGACCACATGTCTCTGATGTGCGCTGGAACCCACCATGCATAGTTAATATAATCTAAGGCATAGAACTAAATATGTCAGCTCCTTGGGAACTTCTATATATAGCGAGAAGTTCCTGTCTCTGTGATTCCTTAAGACGAGTGTTTCGTTCTTACGAATCAAATTCAAGTACATAAATGTAGAGCTCTTTTTCTGCAAGTCATTCCCCAGACTTCTGCAGACTCAGTATCATTTGTCTGATCAGAGTGCTCAAAGGAAGCTGCCTGAGTTTGTTTAGGGTGTGTATAATGACCTGGTGGGCATGTCTGGTTCGCGTGAGATATGCCATCTCCAGGAATGAACCACCAATTCCAGAAGATATTACTTCTGGTTCTGTGAGAGCTGCAAATTAATCTGCCCATATAATGGTGTTATGATGATTGCGTACCACCTTCTTTACATGTTCAACTCAGTAACATTCTTCGGCCAGTGCATCATTCAAGCATGTCTCCATGAGCATCACAGCAAATTGTGGTACAACAATAGCTGTGGTTTGTAAAGCTATCACTGGCACGGCAGGCAGAGAACGCGTTTGTGTTTCAAATGGTGGTATTACAGTAGATGGCCTACTGACACCAAACCGTGTCTGACTGGGGGGGGGGGACTAATAAACAGTAATTCCTCTACCATGGAAGTAGGTCCGAGATGTGGTTGAGCTCGAATTGCGATCTAGGTTGTTCAGTGCACCAATTGTGAGCACACCCTTCCGACGAATAGAAGGAGCAACCACACCATCTTCTTCTGCTCAGAGGTGGCAAATCA
The DNA here is from genome assembly GCA_034401795.1 of Chaetoderma sp. LZ-2023a. Lineage (NCBI taxonomy): Eukaryota > Metazoa > Mollusca > Caudofoveata > Chaetodermatida > Chaetodermatidae > Chaetoderma > Chaetoderma sp. LZ-2023a. The sequence continues at coordinate 73,805,773 of CM067371.1, read as the reverse complement.
CCCTCAAGCTCTATACCCGATCATATGAAATATCGATGCTCATCTTGTATTATTGCCGGATGAGCTTCTTTCTTTTCAGCTGTGCGTGTGTATTAATCCTGATAAAGATGGGAAGTGGTAGTTCACGTTCCAATGTATTCCTTATTTTCACATCAGAATTGCGTTTTCGCTTCTTTACATTGTAAATAATTCCCATGGTTGGGAAAGTCTGTGACTCCTGTCTGCCTTAATCCTTTAGATTTGTTTCATTGATTATGATGGAAATGGGGAGGCTTAGGCTTCACGGTAGTGAGTTCTCGTGACAACCTGATGGGAAAGAACCGCTGAATTTAATACAGTTGTGACTGAATATGTCTTTTCTGATTATGGTGCATGCCTTAGTTAGGATCGTCTGAGAAGTCTCATTTCTTCAGAGCTTCTGTCAATATATTCTTGATCCCTTCTGTGAACATAAGAACAGTGTTCCAATCGTACTGTTCGTTTGTCTCTGAATACTAATCCAACAAACTGTCCTTCAGTCTAGTCTTATTTAAAACCTTTCCTACGCCCAGATCACTTAACCCATCGATATAGAGTGTGTGTAGCTCTGATAGCGTAAAGAGGTGTTCCTGTCAAATCTATAAATCTTCTAAACATAATACAGGCCACTTTCTTCGTATCCTCTCACAAAAGAAACCCATTTGGCTGTTCAGTGACTGGTGCTTAGTTGGCATTTTAGGTTCAGCATCATCACTGTTATGTTCTTTTCTCTTCTTTACCCGAGATATGTGATATTTTGCATTACTTGGTGTCATCTTGAATGTTGGTATTTTATGAGAAAAGGCGGGAGAATAACAAACCCAAAGGAAACTTTAGGCCAAATGTGGCACTTATCCGCCGAGTAACGGCAACCATGATTCATGGCGCTGAGCCATGTGACTGTACACTCTGCTATTTGGTTGCCTTATTTGCTTTTCAGTGATTGCTATTAGTAGAGTTATGTAATATTCTAGTCTCGCTGGTGGCCATCTTTTTTGCTTTTGCACCCAATTTTGACAATCGGATGCACTGCTAATGCAGGATCTGTTTCAGTGACCTTGGAAACCCCTATTTTAACACCCCATTCACCTTTGTCGGATTTCTAGAAGCAGAGCTGCAATGTTCTCCTCTGACTGGCGGCCATCTTGGATTTTGGCCACCATCTTGTAAAATCGAAAATTGAAGAGGGCTCCTTGGGTAATAGTAAATGATAGGTCCAACTTAAGCCTTACAGAAGATTGTGTGCTTTTATCCGCTCTGTAAAGGTAAAGTCATTAAGCCACCTGACTATATTGAGACACCTGAACCATCTTGACTTGCATTAGGCCTCGATTACACAGCTTCAGGAATGATGAGACAGCAATGTTTCATGTTGCACAATGATTTGCCTGTCGGTTGAACTACACAGAATTTGCGTTAGTTTACGGGACCCGTGCTCAATGATGTAGGACCAATATTCAATTAGTTTTAGTGCAAAACCGACGAATAGTGCAGCATCAATATTCAATTCAATTAATTAGTGAACCCGTTGATGAATGTTGCATATGGACAAATATACCAAGAAATTATTTTGCCCCATGCAATAGGATCAGCGCAAGGAGATGGCGTATCACCAGTGCTGTTCGCATGTTACCTTATTGCAGCTCTAACATCCTGTCCGCGAGCTTTCAAGAAGGCCACCTAATCTCAAAACTAGCCATGCCACTAGATACGGAATATGCAGATGATGTCGATTTCATCGATGGAGAAAATGGTCCCGTTTGATGAGCTGATTCCAATCGCCGCAAAACATCTTCATGAACGGAGCTAACACGGAGTTTACACACGTATAAGGAGACTAATGATGAAGGTAGCTTACTTCTGTACAGGAGCAAATGAAGAAAGAGCGGAGACTTGCATGCCCTTCGAATGCCAGCGAATACACCCGCTCAGCTAAGTGTTTACCGGTCATACCTCAAGAAACATAATCTGTAAGACCACTAAGGACGAAAAAGATCCTAAAGCAGCTTAGTATGCTCGCAAACACACGGCGCAGTGGAAGAGGCGGAAGAAAACGTATCCTATCATCATCGTATTATATAGATTGAATGCATTTGTGACGGAGTCTGCTATCGGCTCCTGGAAACCTAGGACATTATAAGAGCGATGTGTTCGTCTTCCCCATGGTATACAATCTTTGTGAGTCAATGGATACTAGAAACAATTCACCGTGAATAGGTTTTGATTTAGTGAGTGAGTTTTATGGTGAGTATGAGGAAATAAGAGGCAGTCCCGATAACGTATGTTACTGGGCCGGTAGTTGGCGTATTAGTCCGGCATTGGTCCAGCGCTGGCACAGTGACAGGCGTTAGCAGGGAACCATCTGTGGAATTTTCAAATTAGGAATGCACTACGTGTAAATTTTATGCAATGTCCCTTGAAATAGCGCGCTGTGATTTTATATAAGCCTGGAAAAGTAAAATACAGTATATTAGATATTATATAAGATATATTGTGTTCAATATTTTGAAACTTATTTGACTCTGCCAACAGCAGGCTCCTGTCAAATTTGTTTCAAATATTTAACAAGTTCGGCCTACTATCTGAAACCTAGGATTCCGGGAGTTCATCATTTCAGAACACAAACGGTTAAACACCACAAATATGGCCACGCGTAGTGATGCCATACCATCAATATCACGATTTTCTAACATAAAGCACTTTCCAAAATCCACCTAAATCTTGTTATAGCCTATTATATTTTGAAAGCAAACCCCACCAACATCATTACGAGATTGAAATATCCGCCTCTGGGTGGTGATAGGAGCTGTGCTCTTTGATTACTCCACATTGTTTCCTGTTCATTGTGTGTTTCGGACTTTCATATTCCATAAAATTTCAAAATTATCACAACAATTCTTTTCTGTCAAGCCTCAGGCTGAAACAGGGTTGTGCAGTAACCCGGCTTTTATTTAATATGTATATTCGTGAACTGGCCGAGATATTTACTCGGCGGTGTGACACAGTCGCTCTCCATAATTACTGGCGACCTTGTATTACTGTCTAAATCACATAGCGGTATCCAAACTTCACTCAACAATCAGCGCACATTGCGATAAATGGAGTGTGGTGCTTAATTTTGCATAGAGCAAGGTGCTCATTTTCAACAAAGGTGGTAAAACAGTTTTAAAATATTTATTTACACTATATCATGGTAACATTATTGAAATTGTTCAAACTTATTGCTACCTGGGTATAACATTGGTTGCTTCGGGTAATTTTACAACAGATTATGAACGCCTTTGTGAGTAAGCAAATAAATCCATTTTCAAACTAAAGCAATTTATTTTTAAGACCAACATATTTACCGCAATTGGTCTCTTCACGAGACTGATTTCCCATATTGTAATGTACAGATGCGAAGTTTGAGCTCGTACCTTCCCAAAGGTTTTAGCACTCATGGTTTTAAAACAATCTGCGACACTCTACCAGTAGAGAAGGTTATCATGACATTTTATAAATACCTACTTGATATTCGCAAAAATACAACCAATGATGGCCGTTCCTCATCAGGGAACTGTGTGCATATTTTGCTTTCAATTATACGTGAAATAACCCAGCTATTGGTCACCCGATATCTGATGTTAAGAATCAGAAAGTTTTGAAGATGAGATGCTCTTGCTTCATCCTTCATTGTTCTGCTTATGAACCCGAAAGGAGAAACTCTTCAATACACTTGGTTCCCTTTTAGACTTCCCATCATTAATTTCTGACAACATTTTGACCATAAATGTGGGTGAAAGCGACATTCTACAAGTATTGATCCCATGCATTAGGATATATATATGCTTCTGTGACCATAGCTTACTACATGGCATCCTTGCACCTAACCACTGCTCTGTATAGGCCTAAATGCCTAAATGCCCTTTGTACCATTTTGTATATATTGTTAATGAATGTAGATTTTATGTTTTTGTATTGTATCTGTACATTGTATGGGATGTATGCTGTCACCATCCTGTATTGTATTTAACGCAAGTAATTGAATTGAAATTGAACTGTGTATTCATTCCGGACATGATGGCCGGAATAAATACACAATGAACAAGAAATAGGTGCGTGGGTTGTGGTGGCGGGTGTGTATGGGGTGGGGTTGGGGTGGGTAGGGGCGGATTACATCATCTAGTTGCCTAATCGTTTACAAAACACCCACCTTCAAACGGATCCATTTCTCGATATGTCCGCCAATTCTAGTTACGCTCCTCCAACATTTTAAGCTTGTTGTGGAAACGGCTAGAAACTTTGAAACCTGAATTCCTATTACCTAGTTTCAAGGCATATATACAGGCAAGCTGTTGCATATTTGAAACTAATTTCAACAGAATGTTTATTAAATTATAAGTTATTTTCAAAGAAATGCATAGGCCTAGACGTTGTGCATTTCGTAACTGACTATTTTCATGGCGGAACTGTTCGTCATTAAAAGTTACGACGTCAGCTAACTAATAACGTAATTGATTATGACGTCAGCTAGCGTGACAGATCATTATCAGTCAAATCTATCTATAACGGACACCTGCTTTTGGAGCCACACAATCGTAGTTCTTTAACTCGTCTTAATGTCTCACCGTCGTTTGCGATCAAATGATACATGGTATATTGTATCACTAATAATGCAGTTTACTGGGCCGTTAATGGACAAATACCTGGCCATATTGGCTGGGTATTGGTCAAATAACGACCCAGTAACTTGCCTTATTAGGGATATGGTATATGATCTATATGGTCTATGATAGCCATTAATGCTCGGTCACTTACGTCAATGGAGGGTACAGATTTTGAACATGGCTAACCCCGATGATACACGATACGTCATTGTTTATTTATTTTCTACCTCGATGTAAATAAGATGTAGGTTATTTTATGGATGTCACCTCACTAGTGTAAAAAGGTTAGCGTAAACGTGAGCAGAATATAATAACGCTATCTCAACATAACATCTCCCCGCTGCTGATGCGCAGAACGACCACACAAATGCCGATGTCATCCCGCCTAGGCAATGCTGATGTTGTTGCTGCTGCTGCTGTTATTGTTGTCAGGCCAGAACATCTACAAGGCATCTACATTAGTAACCATCAAGATCAATATAATGATAACAACCATGAAGCTAAGTGCTATGTTTCGGAAAAGGTACATTCTTTTTCATTATGCTATACATATATGTGTGCTTGAAAATGATACCTGTTAATTGCAGATCCTTGGTGCATTAAATGATGTTTAATTTATTTTTTCTCTCCATAATTATATCTTGTAAATGTGGTATAAACCACGAAAAATCGCACACTGGTCATTATGAGCTTGTTTCGACCTTTGTGACCTTGAAAATGATATCAAAATCGAGGTGGCATCCGCCCACATATTCTTTCTTCAATCCTATGAGGGACTGGTCTCGCATGGATGCCAGGCATTAACAAAAATGTCGTTAAGACTTTTCCTGGAGCTCTGCAACGTCGCTGGTGTCCCGTAATGATCACGGCATGAAGCAGTCAGTTAGCACGTCATTCAATTTCGAGGCTGAATTTTCAAGGCCTTGCGAGAGAAGTGAGCATATTAAGTTGCACCGGGGATGCCCTGTTATTTAAATAACATACAGGTAAACCTGTCTATGGGGCACCTGGTTTGGGGCCAAAAGATGGGACGTTTTTAAGACCGGTACCCGGTTGTCGTAAGGTCAACACCGCCATCATTTGGACACACATTATTTAAAGATAGCGTATGTTACTGGGCCGGCATTGTCCCATTAATGGCACAGTAGTCTGTGCTCTTAGGGAAAGGGTTGCATCACGTGACTACCTGTCTTTTTGTGACAAGTTACTAATAGCCCATATGATGTCCGTTATATACAGGGTTGACTGTCTTTTCTGTATTTATATTTACACATTCTAAAACCCTACGGTGTAAGGTCCTATTGGGTTATTTTGAAAATAATTTGACTGCATATTCTGCAGCCGATGGTACCTCGTTTGACTTTTGCCTGCTATAGGATAACATAGGCTAGCTTTATTTATTGCTATGCGTCTCTCAAGTAGGGTTTACGCATATTTCTGGGATTCAATTGAATATGCATGGTTAATATGATAGGGAACATTGATATTATTTTCTATATCGTGACCTATTGAACCTGTACTTGCTGTACGATATTTGTGTATGGGTTAGATTTGAGAACCCTTCTGTCGGACGCAATGTCCTAGACTAGTTAGTGCTGAAGGGGTATGCAGATAAATGATCAAGTGTATATAAGTATCAGCCGTCTCAACTCTCACGCATTTTGCATGGGACTCAAGCATTTGGCTTCCATCCCACACTCTCGTATCATGCAGCTATCTGTAAACCTCACGCATTTTGATGATTTCTGGTAAAAATTGAAAATCTGCTTAAAAATACGATAACAGTGTAAAGTTATACCAAAATAATTCAAAATTGTAACCATTTGATTCAAATTGAATGTCGCGTACCGGGTATTCTTGATTGGTGAAAACCTCGCCCATCACAAATTTGCCCCATAAAATGGCTGTTTCTCTTAACAACATAATCTATTGAGAGAATCTACATTTCCTAAAATCTCACTCGCGCGTGCGTACACAAAGGAGCATATCTATTAAACACAAATTATATTGCCATTAACATATGGGGGTGTCCCCACACCCTAAGGCACATCCCGTAAGACGCCACTGCGTGTGTGCATGCATGACTGCGTCTTTTCCTGTGCCGTCCTTTACCCGAAGGTCTGCCTTGAGATTTCTAGGAATTTTGCCGTTGGACTCACTGCAGAACGACTGCGTGGACTCGTCAACAAAGGTTAAATTAGTTCATTCAGTGCTTTAACATTATCAGACAGAAGGCCATGCAGTACCGACAAGGTATTTGTAAAAAGGACAACGTTGTTGGAGCTGCTTCCCGTACTGTTTCCAATCTGCACTTCAACTGTCGTCATGGTATCTACTTCTGCCTTGAAGTTTAATAGACTCAATACAATACACTTCCGTAGTGAGGGAATGGATCGTTCCATCTTTAGCCATGTCCCACCCAATCCTAGTTAAGCTACACCTACACCTCGCTAGTGTTGGAATCGATCGATCCCTGAACTCTTGACTATCAATTTCCAGAATACTCTCCAGGTAGGCAGCAACAGCTGAGAAGACCAAACCCAAAGAGAACCCCAGTATCAACATCATGCACTGGAACGCAGAAGAGGTTACCAACAAGAAATCAGAGCTCGAACAGTTCCTGTACGAAAACAACATTGATATCTGCTGCATTCAAGAGACACACCTGCAAGAAGGAAAACCATTTAAGATCAGAGGTTACCAGATTTTCCGGTGTGATCGAAGAGGAAGAAAGAAAGGCGGGGTGATCACCTTGGTCCGAAACAGCGTGAACGCCAGCCAGATCAAAACCTTTATGGATGAGGCAGAATATATCAAGATCAAGGTAACAACCAGCAACTCTGTGATTGACATTGTCAATTATTACTGCCCTAATGACAAGAATCTCTCACTTGACACAATCCAGGTCCCGGACTGCCACTTCCTCATTGCGGGAGATTTTAATAGCCAGTATCAGAGCTCGGGATACAGAACACGTGATAAACGAGGGGAAGACATTGAAGCATGGCAAGATGAAAAGCACCTTTTACTTGTCAACGATCCCACAGATCAGCCTACTTTCTACTCGCGCCTTTGGCACTCCAGAACAATGCCGGACTTGGCATTTTGTACAGAAGACATTCACAGAAACCTCAGTAGAGTGGTCGGATCGCAGTTAGGAGGAAGCGACCACCGCCCAGTCCTCCTCTCTCTTTCTGGAAGTATTTCGACAAGTTCACCTCAACATCCAAGGTGGAACTACAAAAAGGCAAATTGGAGTCTGTTCGGCATTCGTTCCAATGAGCTTACCCAAAATATAGCAGTAGAAGGGAGAAACATCAACAATGCGGTCAAGGAATTTAATTCAAGTATCCTCAAGGCTGCGAAGGCATATGCAAAAGAAAGCAACATTTCTATACCACGAATGTGTCAAAAAGAGGTTAGAAAAGAGCAAAAAGGAAAGAACAGACACCAACACTCACGATGCAATGAAAGTTGACATTAGTTTAGCCAATTGAAGAAGAAGAAATCTCGCGGGCCAGATGGCATTATGAATGAAATGATCCAACACCTTGGTAATGCATCTCTACGCAAGTTGCTAGATATCTTTAATCTCAGTTGGACCAATGGAGAGGTTCCTCAGTTCTGGAAGGAAGCCAGAATGACTCCTATTCTGAAAAAAGGGAAGAACAAGACGAAAGTGCTGAGCTACCGTCCTATCAGTCTTTCAAGCTGCATATGCAAGACCATGGAGCGCATCGTCAACCAGCGGTTGCAGTGGGACCTGGAGTCGGAGAACACTATAGTTTCAGAGCAGGCTGGCTTCAGAAGATACAGGAGCACAGAAGATCAAACAACACATCTTGCACAGGTCATAGAGGACACTTTTAAAGCCAAGAAGGCGATGCTAGCTGCCTTTATTGATCTGCAGAAGGCATTTGACAAGGTGTGGAAGGATGGCCTCCTCGTGAAGCTCCGGCGCACAGGCATCGGTGGCAACATGTTCCGATGGACCAAGTCATACCTACACAATCGCAGAGCTATGGTGCTGGTGGATGGATAATCTGGACAGAATGTATTGCTGAGACAAGGGGTACTACAAGGCGGAGTATTATCACCAACTCTGTTCATACTCTTCATTAAGGACATTGTAGCAGAGCTGCCCAATGGGATCCAAGCAGCCCTCTATGCAGATGACCTCGTACTTTGGTGCACCGAGGAGTACACAACGACTGCCACGTACAGAATGCAGCTCGCCTTGGACAGAATTACAGCTTGGGCCAATCGCTCGTGTATTACCATCAACAAAGAAAAATCATTAGCCATGCTATTCTCACTGTCCACCAAAACCAAGGTTGGCAATCTGACACTTGGTGGTACTCCACTCGAGTACGAGGACCAGCAGACATACCTGGAAGTCACCTATGACAGAAGATTAACCTGGAAGGAGCACATCCAGAACGCAGAGGCAAAGGCCAGAAGAAAGCTAAACATCATGAGGAAGCTAGCAGGAACAGGCTGGGGTGCCAATGAAAGGATCCTCAAGACCATCTACCTAGGTGCCGTACGACCACACCTTGAGTATGGATCCAGCTCATGAATGACAGCTGCTAAATCCATCAACAGAACCTCGACAGAGTACAAAACCAGGCACTGCGCATCATCACTGGTGGAATGAGATCAACACCAATAGAAAAAATGGAGCAGACAGCAGGCATCCCCCCACTTAGTAAAGGAAGGGAATGCAAAGCACTGATCCACACTGTAAAGTTCAAATCGTTCAACAACCACCCGATGAAGATCAGGCATGCACAGCTGTCATCAGGAAGACTTAAAAGATCAAGTTTTGTGAAAGAGACAAAATCACTTCAAAGGAAACACCAAGAAATGTTGCCAGCACAAATAGAAGAGCCAAACCACACCCTTGACCCTCCACCCTGGGAAAACAAACTAGAGAGCATAGCTATTCGCACCACAGTACCTCATCTCACAACCAAAGATGAACATACTGGTGTGAGCAAGAAGGCCCTGACCCTAGCCATGCTGGAAGAAATGTACCCTCAGGAGACATGGATAAAGATCTACACAGATGGATCAGCCAAAGATGCAATTAGGAGCGGAGGTGCCGGACTGCACATACAGTATCCAAATGGACAACATGAGTCAGCTGCAATACCGACAGGCAAACACTGTACAAAATACAGAGCTGAAGTCGAAGCACTGGTTCATGCAGCCAATATCATCTGCAGAACAGCAGACCCTATTGCACAGATTGTCTTTTTATCTGATGCCCGCTCCGTCCTTGAGGCTATCCCCAAAGGTAAGCTGCCATAACTTGAAGTAGCACTACAAACCATCAAATGCTTTCGGATAGTATTGCAGTGGATCCCCTCACACTGTGGAGTCCAAGGAACTGAGGAAGCAGACAGGATGGCAAAGGTGGGTGAAGAGGAGAATCAGACAGAACAGACCACAGAGCACATACTTCAATGTTGCAGTACGTATCAGCTGCTGAGAGAAGAGATCTGGCCTTTGTCAACCTCTTTTCTTGAAAAACTGTATGGGCCTGTGGAAGAACTGCAGAAAACCACAGATTTCATCTTGAGAACGGCTCTCCAATTGAGATACCAGCGATCGAAAATAAGAAGAAGACGGCAGCAACAGCGTCCATTCAAATTAGTTTCAAAATATTCAACAGAATGTTTATTAAATCGTAAAGACATACAATTCGTACAACTTGTCGGACTAGTAAGCATTAAAGACAGACTATATTGGGTCGTTCATGACGTTTGACTATGACGATTGATTATGATGATGATTATGATGTCGTCATTCACGTCGCGTAGTTGAATATGACGTCATATGACGTCATGTGATGGATGGATACACTTGGAAAGGTCCATTAACGTCTGCTCTTCCTAGATGCTTTATGTATATAACTTCACGCCCGTATTTTATCGTCCTCACTCCTCAGCAGGTGCGTTTGTGTAGATTGGAATCCAATTGTTTTGGCCAAAGTTACCGTGGTTGTGTTCTATGGTCTAGAACTTAGATTCGCGTTGGGTACCATTTTTCTCAATGCCAGAAATGATGCGTTTTATTTGAACGGCACGGTCGCCTTTCCAGGAATGGTTTTCGGATTACTGACCGACATCCTAAGGTGTGTACTCCAGGATGTCAGTGTGTCTCCTTCCTCTTACCACTCTTCCATTTGTTGTTTTGGTTTCAATGGGCAGATTGGAAATTTCTTGAATTTTGCAGCTCTGATTAGGCCGCTGCTCTCCATTCTTGTCTGTAATTTCAGTCCTGTAGTGGCTTCCAGTTCCTGAATGGAGGTTGATGGCACAGTGGCAGCAATGGCCATGGCCGCTTGGTCCTGTACCTTGCTGATCATGTCGAAATTGGACTTGCCTGGTGTGTCCCATGCAGACACCCCAAGTTCAAGAACTGGCCTGACCCTGCCAGGGTACAGCTTCTTGACTACTTTCTTGAAAGCCAGTTTTGCATTAGTGCAAGCCTCATTTTGCAGCATGTTAACGTCTTTCCTGTTTGTTATTTCCAGGTCAGTCTTCGATCGATGGTCACACCAAGTTATGTGGCCGTGTCTTCGGGAGGGTTTGACCATTTATTTTAGGGATGTTTTTCTTCTTTGCAGTTCTTCCCTCATTGATGGTGATCACCAATCAAATGGCTCAGAAAACAAAACATACAGTTATGTTCACTCGATACTTTCTTTAACATCCCTGAAATTCCACACATATCCACCACCATCTCCACCACTACTACTACCACCACCAACACCACCACCACCATCACGACCTCTAGCAATAACGACGACGACGACGACGACGACAACGACGACAACAACGACAATAACAACAACAACAACAACTCGACGACAACAACAACAGCAACAACAACATCAACAACAACAGCAGCAGCAGCAGCAGAAACAACAACAACAACGACAACAAGTATCACCAATCAAATGGCTCAGAAAACAAAACATACAGTTATGTTCACTCGATACTTTCTTTAACATCCCTGAAATTCCACACATATCCACCACCATCTCCACCACTACTACTACCACCACCAACACCACCACCACCATCACGACCTCCAGCAATAACGACGACGACGACGACGACGACGACGACGACGACAACGACGACAACAACAACAACAACAACAACAACAACAACAACAACTCGACGACAACAACAACAACAACAAGAACAACAACAACAACAACAACAACAACAACAACAACAACAACAACAACAACAACAACGACGACGACGACGACAACAATAGGTATCACCAATCAAATGATTCAGAAAAGAAAACGTCCAGTCATGTTCACTCGATACTCTCTTTAACATTCCACACACACCACCACCACCATCTCCACCAGCACCATGACCACCACCACCACACAACCACCACCACACAACCACCACCACCACCAATAATAATAATAATAATAATAATAATAATAATAATAATAATAATAATAATAATAATAATAATAATAATAATAATAATAATAACAACAACAACAATAACAACAACAACAACAAACAACAACAACAACATGTATCACCAATCAAATGGTTCAGAAAACAAAACATCCAGTTATTTTCTCTCGACACTTTCTTTAACCCTATTGAAATACCAGTGTCTCAATTTTAAGAGAATTAGCGGTTGAATATTTTGAAACTAATTTAGCAGGAACTTGTTGCTGCCTATTGCTCCCAGTCAAATTAGTTTCAAAATATTCAACATAATGTTACGCGTACCACAAAGTATTTGCCGCTTCTGACCAGTAAACGTTCGATGGTTAACCAAGGGTTGTGAGAATCCGGAATGGAATTAATTAATAGAAACAGCTGACAACACTCTTAATCTGATTTACTGCAAGAGACAGAATGTTAATTATAATTTCAACAAGTGTTTTAAGGCATCTGTTTACAGATACGCAGATTATCCATCCGTTGACCAGACAATGGCAGGCAATTTATGTGATATGAGAGATAGGTTTATACAAGGCCAGTGGCAGGCCAATGAGAGCAGCCAATGTAGGAATAGCAGCCCAACAGGCAATATCATGTAAAACACTCAATAGCAGACCGCCAGGCAATATCACGCACACACTCTTTATGGATATGTTATCTGTTCTTATTCATAATTTAGAATAGTTTATATCAGCAACCATTTTCAGTCCAATAATTATTAATGAGATAATAAAGATCATTAAAATGGTATGTGTAACTGGCTTGTACATGTCCAAAACAAAATAAAATTTTCTCTAAAGTATGCAACAATACGATCACATAATGCGCCTACTCCGCACACACACACACACCAGGTAATCCACATCCCAGTTCATGTTATGCCTACTCCATCATCCCTAAACCACTCCTACTTATCCACAGCACACCTTTCAGCTTCAACTACACTCTGTATCCGCAGACCCAGACAAAACGCAGGCAACCTCGCTATCCACATCCAACCAACCACACATTACCAGCCCACATCACACCGACCCCGTACCGGGAGATTGACTTCTGAATGTGTGGTGAAACATCGCCAAAGTAGGCCCTAATTGTGTCTGTTTAATTGCAAAACGTGGAAATAATCTCCGTCAACAATGCTAAACACATTTGTTTTAAATTGGACATACGCCAAAATGATTCCACAAATCTATTAACTTACCTGACCCAAAGAGCTAAATGAACTTACGCCATGGCAAGCGTCGGTAGTCTGCCGTTTGTCATGCGACTAATGTTCATGGAAACAACTATCTGTCAAAATTGTATTTAAAAGACTACTCCTCATAGTGATTTCAAGCTTGGCCGTGAGGACCCTGTGAGGACCCTAACCGCTTACGCCTAGGATTCTTTATACAGAGTCATTTTTTCGGCAGTCGCCATTTTCGTGACTTTTTTCGGCAATTTTTCAAACTTATCTTCTCCCTTCGAAATTGCTCTCTTTTAATCAGCCTTGGGTTGAAGGGACCTAGAGTGCCGGTCCGAACACCTCCAAGGAGAAACGAGATTGACCACCTTTTTCAGCGGCTTCTAGAATTTTCCGAAATTGACAAGGAAGTCGCATACACGACTTATCCTTATTAATGCTGGCGGATTTCTAACAAACTTTGGAGGAAGGAACCCATATAGGCTGGTAGGGAAAAGAACCTCTGTGCAGAAATGTGATTGGTCACTGATTTGGACGGCCATCTTGCATTTCAGGAAATGGCCATTAGCAGGTATAATACTCGGTAAATCAGACCAAATAATCGTTCGCCTGCATAAATAGTAAATAAATGGTTCATCAGAATCTGGAAGCATTTTGGTGTAGGCTATGCTGATGAATTTCAGAAACAAATTTGCAGATAGACAGTTGCATAAAGAGAGTTGTGGAGGTAAATTTGCACAAATCATAGTTGGTCCTATTTTCTTCGCCTGTGTTCGGTTTCCCATGCACTGACCTCGAAATTGATAGAATAGTTGCTTCCATGATCTTTGCCATTAGTCGCATGTCATCTCTGTTGCCACACAATTTGTTTTGGAGTGGATATTCTCGAGGTCAGGTCCATTGTCTAATGTCTTTATAACTAGGACCTGTTTGTAGAATGCGCTCTGATGTTTACTGCAATGTATTACATGTGTATCTGGCTGGTGGTGTTATATTTATCTTGTTCTTCTTCTTCTTTTCGTTCGCTGATCATACCGCCAGTCCTGTAAGTGACTATCGACATGATCATAAGCGTTAAGTGCGTGGATCCATGGTTTATTAGAGTGCGCCGTGCGGCCTGGAACCTCCGTCTTCAGCACTCGAGGTTTCTGTCAGGGGTATCTCACCCTTACCTCCTTTAGTCGCCTCTTACGACACGCAGAGGATACGGAAGGTGTATTCTAAGCCCCACCTACAGGGCAATTTTTTGTTCCTATTGGTAATACTTACTGGTGGTGTTATATTTATCTTGTTTAGATGAGCATTTTTTGCAGTGACTTGTTCCGAGTCCGAAAAGCTTTTTTCTGATCACGCATGTTCAGTTTGGGTAATGGAGTCTGCTGTGTAGAGACCTGATAGTTCTAACTAGCAATGGATTTCGACACTTGCTTTTGACAAGTATTTTGGCTTCCAAGAGGGATAAGTTGTAATGAAATGTATGAATTCAATCTGTCACTCAAGTATATGACGTCATAATCAATTTCGCCACATGTAGGTTGTCGTCACACTCAAAATACGTAATGAATTGAACTAAGTTTGTTATGGACTCTTAATAGTCCGTCAAGTGTACGAATTCTATGGCTTTAAATCTTGATAAGTATTCCTTTGAATATTTTAATACTAATTTTAGTAGGTGTTTTGCTGCCATAGGCAGCAACAACACCCAGTCAACTTAGTTTCGAAATATTCAAAGGCAGCAAAAGCGCCAATCAAATTAGTTTCAAGATATTCAACAGCTTACATGTACCTGTATATTTACCGCGAAATTTGAATTCTGGGTCTGCAAAATCATCTCCGATAATAATGCAATGTTCTAGGATCCATTGAAGGGCGATGTCGTTGCTTTGTACGCGGCCGTATGTTCCCTGGGACAACGATTTCGGGATGTTTTTCTATCTCCTAGATATGCTAGCTCCGTGTAAGCGTTTTGTCAAATTTGACTCCGAGTAGTTTGAAGTTTCTTTTTTCGGGAGTTTACTGCCATCATGAATGAGTTTATAGATCTCAAGTTTTGTTGATGGAGAGACCAGTGTTGAAACGGTCTTTTTCTCGTTGACTACTCTGTCCTTTGCCCATATTCACATAGATCTTGCAATCTTACTATGGCTGTTATACTGTGGTCAGCCTCTGCCAACATAGTAATACCATCTGAGTTTAGTGACTTAACAACGCAGCATTGAACATATTAATTAAGATCGGTAATAAAGATGAAGACGAGGATAGGTTAGGTTTCCTTCACGTTTTACTGTGACAATCCTCCTGGAGAGAAAGTCTATGAGGCACATTTTTCTCTGTAATCCACAATTTGTAAGTTTGTGTCTTCTCTCCAAACTATGTCCAATGCCTTGAACGAGTAACGTAGCCTGATGTTTCTGCTTAATTTGGAAGGCATATTGGATTTCCTGTGCCAGGTATACTATTTGATTCATCTGTGCTTCTGTTCCTTCCATAAGCCGTTTGACTGTTGCCTCAGAGATATTTTGCTTCAAGACAGTTTAGGAGCGCGTAGTTGATCATTCTTTCAATCATTTTGCCAATGTTTTTCTCGTTGGGTTTGTCTCCATGGCTTCATTGCCAGACATTGCTTGATCATGTAGGTGTTGAAGAGCTTTGTTCCAGAAAAACATGTTCCTATGTCCTCTTCCTCTAGATGGATACAGAAGTGCGCTTGGGACGATCCTAATGAAGATTATGTGGTGTTCTCGAACTTTCTTGTTCTGTGATGATTCTTTTTAAGTTTTTGGCAATGAGATGGATGGATAGAGTCTAGATTGCTTTTTATATTTCCAGCTAGCTGGTTTCCCTGATGCCAAGAATTGATGCGTTGCTTCTTGTGATTTTGGCGAGACTGTGGTCACCACCCACCCACCCAATGTTTAAATAAAGTTCTCGAGCAATATAAACATGGATGTCTTCTTTGGATTTAGTGAGATCAGGTTTTGTTTTGAGATCTCCGTCTTATGTAATAGACGTTAGGCATTATATGTATGCTTGATTAAAATGAGTATGGTCTTCATCCTGTCTTCGACTTCCTCTCCGTTGGGGTCCATTGTGAGGGTAGCTCCAGATAGTGGAATAGATGCTGACGTCCCCCATTATTAATAGTTTGTATCCGATATTTAGACTCCAGTCATAATCAGCCGTTTGTTATTTTGACTAACATTTTGTGACGAGAGTGGGATTCGGTGTCCATATGTAACAGTACTCTGATTTCTCGAAGGTATTTGTGTTATAATAGCCTCAATGACCGGGGTACTGTTGCGGTCAAGAGTGATGGCCTCTCTCTCTCTCTCTCTCTCCCCTCTGTCTCTCGCTCTCCCTTCCCCCTCTCTCCCTCCCTCTCTCTCTCTCTCTCTCTCTCTCTCTCTCTCTCTTTCTCTCTCCCTCTCTCTCTCTCGCTCGGCCTTACACAACCTCCCTCTCTCACTTGCCCTCACACACCCTCCCTCTCTCACAAATATTTGACATTTCTAACAAAGGGTTGGTTGTGCGTCCCAATCATACTACATCCACACTTCTTTAGCCAGAGGCATTTTGGTGCATCAGGACAAGACAAATATCCGAAACCAAATTTCCACAGAAACATCTCCCAAACGTCCTTTTCGTACGCCGGTCTGTGACTGGTCGCGTGATAAATGCATCCTATTTCTTTAGCTATGTAACTATAGCCTATATCTAAAAAGATAGAATACTTATAATCATATACGTCGGTGAGGTTATTTCATACATGTTTACACGCATTATTGAATTCCAATGTATTTTATTGCACCATGTTCTGAATAGCAGTTCAAACAGTGTACTTGCAACCGGCCTAAAATTTGCAAAGACACCTAAAAATGGCATATAGAACTACTGTTATGTGTTATTTCCTAGCGCCCTGGATAACTTCGAGTTTCCTGCAGAGAGGCCAGGTGTCATACCGATATGCCTGATGCTTAATGTGAAAAAAGGCTCAGACTACTGGCTATACCCATTCAGCTAACACATATGTATATTCTGAACGTAAAGAACATACCTATAGTGTTGAAGATATGTATGGTAATAGCCGTGGTCCTGAACGGGAAGTTGAATCACACGCCCTTCAACTCGTGTCACACATTTAATCAAACCACAGTTTGCGGATTCTGGTCAATGACCACCCATTGCATACAAAATAAAATGATTTTTGGTTGAACAATGACCTGAGTATTTTAATGATACTTCATTTCCCATGACAAGTTGGTATATACAATTTAATCTAGAATGATTCTGAATAGAGAAACAGTTCATAGAAAGTTCCTGCTATATAGCCTCACACAGGTTCAGGCTGTCAGGCCAGTCAAAACAGTTTTGTGACTAGCAACATTTGAGCACAAGAATGCTAGTGGAAATTGTATCCAACATAGGTAGTGCTATTCAATGTAGAATGACTTATCGTCAACAACAATAGAAAGTTATTTATGTCCTCAAATACAAGAGATTGACAATGTTCAAATAAAGAGAGTTTTGTAGATTTTCTTGCAAGTCATACAAAAACAGTTTATCGTCTGACTACAGAAATTGTAGATAGACTGCCAGGAGATAGGTCAAGGATTGTCGATGGCAAGCATTCGACAATGTCGCCAATATGACAGGCCAGGACAATGGCGTACAAACGCACATTGACCGACTTAATGAAATGGTTACATAAGAACTATGTGCCGCTCACACTCCGATTATTTTGTATAGGTGCATGTAGCTGAAGATCTACCCAACATGATCACTTTTTTAGGCGCTTCAGAGATTTTTTTAACATATTTTTCTGGATCAACATCACGATGTGAGAAACCTGTCTCGGTGCTGACTATGGACCTTTCCAGTGTAATGATTCATATGACGTCACAATTATCTAAGTGGCGTGTAGGCTGACGTCATAATCATTACGTCATAAATGATTCCATTTGGCCGATTTTTAACTCTTAATTGTTCGGCACGTTGTACAAATGGCATGTCTCTACTATTTAATAAACATGCTGTTGAACATTTTGAAACTAATTTGACAGGACGCGGTTGCTGCCATAGGACGCTGTTGCTGCCATAGTCAGCAAAAGCCCCCAGTCAAATTAGTTTCAAAATATTCAACAGCCTACCTTATAGTTTTCTGGAAATTGATATTCCGGGAGTTCAGAGATCGATCAATCCCATCACGGCGAGGTGTGGGTGGAGCTTAGCTGGCAGGACCATAGGTAAAAATGGAAAACTCCATTTTATTGAAAGTATATCGTGCCGTGAAAGAAATGCAAAAGGATCCTAGTCTAAATGCTGAAACTGTCGAAAACTCTATTAAGCAAATTGATGTTTTTTCGCCCAACGTATGGTCCGAATATCGGTTTCAAACATGGTATAGACAGTTTTGTCGATTGCATAAGACTGTAAAGTTTTGTCAAGAAATGACTTAGGTACCAGTTTCTAACAGGGATGTAAATTCGTTATTTATATAGCGACAAGATGGTGATATGACATCACTGTCTATGATATGACAACAGGAGAGTTCGTCAGCAAAAATAATGATACAAACGCCGCTACAAAGGAAGCACAATTTAAGTTATTGTAGTAAATCTAGACCTGGTCAAATTCCATTTTTCATAAAACCCGGTCGGTATACATAGACAGCAGCAATACCATTTTCAAAATCAAAATTCTGTATCCTTGCTTTGTAAAGTAGCAAATTTGGTGTTTAAAATGATAATAAAGATTGCTATGCTAAAATTATTTTAGTCTTCATCATATATAGAAACTATGGCCATGTTTGGATTGAGCATGTGCGTGAAAAAAATCAATCTAGATTTGAAGACTATATAAGCACCCCATGCCCCTTCGGCGCATCCGTTGAAAAGAATTATTGTTACGTTGATGAAATCAACATACCGTGTTTGACAGCTACTGGTATATGTCCTGTGACGCGAAAACTGGACCAGTTTTCTT
This sequence comes from Chaetoderma sp. LZ-2023a, assembly GCA_034401795.1. Lineage (NCBI taxonomy): Eukaryota > Metazoa > Mollusca > Caudofoveata > Chaetodermatida > Chaetodermatidae > Chaetoderma > Chaetoderma sp. LZ-2023a. The sequence goes on along the minus strand of CM067371.1, from coordinate 73,786,448 downwards.
CATTTCTTCATCAGTTATGAGCATTTTTATGGACCCTAAAAAAAGTAATAGTAAAAACACATGTTTTTCACACGTGAAATAAAAAGATAGGTTAACTAATTACTTATTTCTACTACATTTTGATCAAATCTTCGAATTTTGTGTAAAAATGATGTATCTATTGAAATAAACACGATGTCACCAAAACAACGAGTGCGGGAGAACGCAAAACGGAGCAATTGTTAGAAATAGAACCCTGTTAGAAAAAGGTACTCTGACCATACATGTGGGACAACATACTTACACCTATTGGCCGAGTCAACATTAACTTGCAAATCAAAAACCTGTCAATCAATGATGCTGCGTAAATATTGATGAGTTTAGTGAAATTGATTACAGAAATCAGCATTAGATGGGTAAGCAGTATAATGGACCTTTCTAGTTTTAGCTATGCCACGCCCATCTTTAGCTAAGCTCCACCCACATCTTGCTCGCGTTAGGATCGATCGATCTCTGATTATGACGTCAGATGACGTCAGATGATAGATGGATACTCTGGAAAGGTAACTTGAAACAGGGAAGCTACTTGGCATTGAATCATGTTTCACTGTAAAACTGAGGCGAAAGGTAACGCATATGTTCTTAGATATGGCTGAAGATGAAGGTCAGTTACTGACTGCCGAAAACGAATTAGAAAGAAAATGTAACACTATTTGACTGTATTGTAAGTTTGTAACCCAATTTCAGTGGCAGATTGAACGGGTCTCATAAGTGTCGGGTCTCAGAAGTGTCGTGTACATTTTCTTTTCCGACCAGCAAATCTCTAGCGGACATGCCTGTGAATCACCTAAAGAAATGTGAAGCAGATTTTTGTTTGAAAAACTACGGATTTTGATTCTGCCGCGTTTTCAGCTGAAATTGGAAGTTTTAATACCAAGCTGCTTCTTTGTTGGGAAATCTGTCTCCACATCTCCGCTAAACCCTTAAAACAATTACATGCGTATTCCCTAAAGACGCATATCTCAACGTCAACATTGCTCTCCGGATTCTTTTACCATTACCAGTGACGTTGCTTCATGTGAATGCAGTTTTACCAAACTAAAGATTGTAAAGAATTATACGTGTTCCACAATTAACCAAGGTGATTGGATTTGCGTAAATATGGTATTTGTAATTGTAGTGCAGAAGCTAGATCCATAAATGCATTAGTGACATATTTAGATACAGTTCCCGCGCTACAATTGCAAACATTATATCTTGAAGATTCAATATTTAGAGTTTAGGAAATCTCCAATCCAGTGTATAGTGAATAATCGTGCTGATATGTTAAACGTTGTTTTGTGGCACATTCGGTTATGTACTGTGGTTCGTGACTAGCTCATTTGCCAGTCTGATACTGATGACATATGACGTTATAATCAGCTAAGCGGCGTGTATGATGACGTCATAATCATTGCGTCATAAATGATTCTATATAAGCCCGTCTTTAACTCTTAAAGGTGCATATTCACACCAAAATGGTTGAAAATAAAATTGTTGAAATTATCCTTTTAGATGCTTAAATTGCGTACCTCAATCTAATGAAACGAAATAAATCTTATCATATGATGATTTCATTCCATAAAATTAAATTTCGTAGGTTTAGTAGTGAATTTGAATTAGGGGCTCGCACCACTAATTCCATTTGACAACTTGAAAAATTATATTAATTCATACGTAATGAAATCATCATATGCTAAGATTTATTTCGTTTCATTACATCTAGAAACACAATTTAAGCCTCTAAAAGTATACCTTTTTAAACAATTTTATTTTCAACCATTCTGCTGTGAATATGCACTGTTAATAATTCGATACGTTGTACGAAGTGTATGTCTCTACTATTTAATAAACATGCTGTTGAATATTTTGAAACTAATTTGACTGGACGCTGTTGCTGCCATAGGCAGCAACAACGTCCAGTCAAATTAGTTCGAAAATACTCAATTGATAGTCAGTCAGTTCAGAGATCGATCTATCTTAACGCGAGCGAGGTGTGGGTGGAGGTTAGCTAGAGATGGGCGGGGCATGGCTAAAACTGGAACGATCCATTGTATGCAGAACCTCTATTTGCTATGTTGTCCGTTCCAATGCACATAGACACTTTATCGTATATAAGCCGATAATTTCATAAGAACCTGAATCTACCTGCAGAAATGCATGTACCACTAATCCACTACACGTACTACCATTGACAGCACCCCGTCTGAGAGATTTATTGAGCAAGGGGAATGGGATAATGGGAATAACAACTAGTCAGCGAATGTGCTTGCACACGAGATATCATGGGGATTTAAACCGTAACCTTTCCCCATCACCTAATTTTGACTAATTCTTTGATATTTTATGAGAATTCTAGAAAAAAGTAAAATGATTTGACAAGCATTTAAGGTTCCATATTATAGTATCTCCCTCTGGCAATTCCCTCTAAGGGTGTCTGGATTTCAGAACTTTTGGGTAAACGAGCCAAAGCACCAATCACAGGTAGTGTTACAGGTGTGGGGTTGTGTTTGATTGGTAAGGGTGCAAGATTTTTAACTCGCCCAGGGAGCCATTAGACCATACTACGGCCCCGATGTTCAAAAGAGTTCGTATTTATTTAGCTTACTTATTAGAACCCAGCAGATTAGCACACCAAAATCCTTTTTCGATTTAAAAATATTCTGTTGAGTATTTTGAAACTTATTTGACTGAGAGCGGTTTCGGCAGCATCAACGTTCTGTCAAATTAGTTCAAATTATTCAGCAACTTGCAAGTAGCTGAAATATGCTGAGATATATGACTGTAGAACATGAGAGTTGAAGGACTTAAAGCGGAATCATAATAATTCAGCATGTTAAAGGGCTGTACGAGATTCAAGTAACCCTTTAATCCTCGAATTTACTCAAGAGAATTTCAATTTTCTCACAGAAAATGTCCACTTGCAGACCAAGAGAAGACTGTGTTTGAAAATTTACCACTGGAATGACTGGCTCATTTTCAAAGACAGGCTTATCTTCGTCTACAAATGAACATTTCTCAAGACCACAGCAGAAGCCGTTTTTGCTGATATGACGGTTAAAGGGTTAAGTGCTGTTAGCCCGTCATTGAACTATTCCAATTATTATAAAAAAAGGAATCAGCATAAATCTGTCTATACAACATGGTGGTCGCGAACTGGCAATCACATGACCTGTCAATGAACTTACAATACGCCATGTCGGCCCAGGAACTAACATAAATCATGTTTTACAGCATGTGGTTGCATATATCATTTATTATTCAGTGTTTATGTATAATTATTGGAATAGTAGTAACAACATTAATATAAGGGAGTAGTAACAATTATAGTAGGAGGAGCCGCAGCAGCAGCAGCAACAGTCATTGGCGAAGGCGGCGACAGCAGCAGCAGCAGCAGCAGCAGCGGTAGCGGTAGTGGCAGCGGCAGCTGCAGCGGCAGCAGTCATTGGCGACATTGGTTATCAGTGGCGGCACCAGGAATTGATTATTAGGAGGGCAAGAGCGTATCAGGATTGCCCAATAGGGGTCAAGGCTGTTGGAGGGCCTGGGAGGGTGTTCCAAACTTCTAAATGGCAGAGAGAGGGTCCAGGGTCCTCCCCCGGAACGATTTGAAAAGTATGTCCTCTGATAAGCCCCCTTTTAGAGGGGGTGGGTGGGATGTGGGGTTATCTATCAAAGCACTAGAGGGCGCCCGCACCCCAGTGGAGCCGCAACTAGTAGTAGTAGTAGTAGTAGTAGTAGTAGTAGTAGTAGTAGTAGTAGTAGTTGTAGTAGTAGTAGTAGTAGTAGTAGTAGTAGTAGTAGTAGTAGTAGTAGTAGTAGTAGTAGTAGTAGTAGTAGTAGGTAGTGGTAGTAGTAGTAGTAGTAGTAGTAGTAGTGGTGGTGGTGGTGGTGGTGGTGGTGGTGGTGGTGGTGGTGGTGGTGGTGGTGGTGGTGGTGGTGGTGGTGGTGGTGGTGGTGGTGGTGGTGGTGGTGGTAGTGGTAGTAGTAGTAGTAGTAGTAGTAGTAGTAGTAGTAGTAGTAGTAGTAGTAGTAGTAGTAGTAGTAGTAGTAGTAGTAGTAGTAGTAGTAGTAGTAGTAGTAGTAGTAGTAGTAGTAGTAGTAGTAGTTAGTAATCTCAGTAGAGATCAGAAATACCTTATTCAGTTTCCAAATAAATAACTAAGACGCGCTTTCAACTATTTTGAACATAATTGGATTGAAAAGGTTGCTGCCTAAGGAAGCAATCCCTTTCTATCCAAATATGTTAAACATATTTGAACAACAGAACGTTTCTTGCATTGTTGTTAAAATTGTAGAGTAGTAACAAACTGTTTCTGTTTTTGCTTTGGAAACATGCTAACTTATTTATGAACTGTACTGTAGGTCATTGAAATGTGTGTCATAATGTGGGCGCGTAAGTCATGTCTTTCTGTATACGCGACAGAGTAGGCCGATAGTACCAGCACACCTTTTCGGTTTTAGCTATAATACCCCGGCCACCTCTAGCTAAGCTCCACCCGAACTTCGCCGTGTTGGGATTGATCGATCGCTGAATACCCTACCTATCAATTTCTTGAAAACTATACAGGTAAGCTGTTGAATATTTTCTAACTAATTTGACTGCAACACCAGCACCCAATCAAATTAGTTTCAAAATACTCAACATGGATATTTATTAAATAGTAAAGACATACAATTCGTACAACAACGCATAGTCCGTCTTCAAATGCATAATGACGTCGTTGATTGTAATGTCATTATACACGTTACTTAGTTGATTATGACGTCATATGATGGATGATAAACTGGAAAGGTGAATTCCGGGTACGGATCTATATATACTTATTATTATTATTGTTGTTGCTGTTCCCTGAGGGCCTCAGGAAGATCACATGTTGATGATTTACCCTCAATAAAGAACGATATTATTATTATTATTATTATTATTATTATTATTATTATTATTATTATTATTATTATTATTATTATTATTATTATTATTATTATTATCATTAAAATGTAGTGAAATATAAAACATGCCCCTAACAAAAATAAGAATTGTGTTATTTTATGAAAGGTCAGGATTGAGCAAAATTTCCCATGAGACTATTTATTCAGTGTGAAAATAAGATTGTGGCTAAAATTGATAAAAACTAGAACATGCCTATTTGTTCTGAGCATAGCTTCTTTATGACGTAGTTCTTTCAATCCTGGTGTCTCTTGTTACGTTAACACTTGAAATGCCATAGTTTCAATTTCAAGGTAGCCATAAGATCTACATCAAAGCTATTGATTATTTTGAAGCTAATTTGATATGACGGCGTTGCTGTTATAGGCAGCAACACCTGCCAGTCAAATTAGTTTCAACATATTCACCAAAATATTCGTCGTGCCTCATGTATCGTCTCTGGTCTGCGATGGCTTAACCGCACTTGTGTCAACAGCGCCTCAAAGTCAAAGCGCTCAAAATATTCGTGGTTTACTTATATCAATTAATCGTTTTAATGGTCAACATTTTTAAAGTAATTTTTTTTAAAACTATTTTTCTAACTTTACCACTGGAATTTTGGCCAGCTTGACCATTAGAAGGGTAACGTTAAAGAAATTTTTTTTTGTTAGCCAGTGTCCATTTTGAAGGCCGAGAGAAGAGTATTTTTGAAAATTTACCACTGGAATGACTGGCTCGGTTACCGAGCCAGTGATTCCAGGGTAAATATTCAAAAATACTCTTCTCTCGGCCTGCCAATAGACATGCATCAAGACCACTACGTAGTTGATTTTAGCTGGTTTGAACTATCTAGAAAGTTTGAACTTTGAAGTTTGATGGGTTAAGTTGACACAAGACTGGTTACGGGTTACGGTTTAGGCCTATGCAGGTTGCTGAATATCTGGAAACTCTATGTTCACTGGAAGTTGTTGTTGCCGTCAGCAGCATCATGCCTCACAGTCAAAATGGTTTTAAAACTGTTTAATTCGAACTTGTTTTAAATTATTTAAGAGAATATTTATGCATGGGAGTAATTAATAAGTGTGTACCGTTACAAATGTATTTCGTCACAAAGGGTGGGGTGAAAATTCAAGTACATATTTGCTATTTCGTTGATACTATTAGGTAGTCGGCTATAAGTCGGTTGGGCAGTTGGTCAGTTGGCCTCCTAGTTTGCACCCCTGTCTTTCAGTATGTCTGTTCGTCAGTCCGCGCGCCCGCCCGCCCGCCCGTCAACCCGCCCGCCAGGCCTCCCGCCCGCTCGAACGCACGCGCACACGCATGCCCGCCCACACGCCCACCCGTCCGTTTGTCTGTCGGTCGGTCGGTCGGTCGGTCGGTCGGTCGGCCGGTCGGTCGGTCAAATCTGTGATAATTTTGATAAAGCGCTTATATGACAACTAGGCCTAGTCCTATATACCGCAGTGCGTTTTGCGTCAAACTTACAATATTACAATAGTACCCACCCTCACCTGCACTCGGCTAATCAGGCAGACTGAGTCATGATCTTTCGTATCTGAACAGTAGGGTTCAAAAGCGTGTGATAGTCATCGATGTAGTTAATGTTGCATTGTGTGTCAGTGTTACGATACAGATAGGGCTCTCGGGTAACCGGAACGGGGACATTTCTTAAACCGGTTGTATTTGTTGAATATATACAGCGGGTGATACGTCTGACACACGCAGAGCCGAAATAAGACCAAGATTACGGGACTAGGGCCCCGGGGCCCTGAAAATAAAGGGCCCATGAATAAAAAAAATAACTCACATTTTACCCATTTGAACGTAGAATCCCAGTATCTCACTTTTACAGTCATAGTATAGGGAGTTGTTGAATATTTTGAAACCAATTTTGACTGGAAGCAGCAGCAGCATCAGCTACAGCGGTGGCGGTGACAGCAGCAGCAGTAGCAGTAGCAGTAGCAGTAGTCATCCCTCATTGACGCACCCGATAAGAGGCATCGGCCATCCGCAACCAATTAGCCCTGAGACCCAAATGATCTTAACCCTTTAACACTCATATCAGCCAAAAACGTCTTGAGAAATGTCTATTTGCAGACCAAAAGAAGACAATTTTTTTTTAATTTACCATTGGAATGACTGGCTCGTTAACCGAGCCCGTTATTCCAGTGGTAAATTTTCAAAAATTGTCTTCTCTTGGTCTGCAAAAGGACATTTTCTATGAGAAAATTGAAATTTTCTTGAATAAATTCGAGGGTTAATGGCTCTGGACACACGTGCTGCTGCTTGCTGTCGCTATAAACTATAAACTGTTTCAACAACACGAGCCCTCTCTCAGGCATCTTCTCCCGGTGCAAGAGGAACATAAGCGTAAATCATACAGATCACGTATCGTTTTCCACCCAAAATGCAAACATTGATTTTATTGCACCTCTTCCGTAAATATTGAACCGTTAGAAAAATAATATATACACACGATCCGTCTTGTTGATCGGTTATCGCTAAATCTTATACCCGATTTACGCACATGTGACGTCAACGGGTCAGGTTTTACACAGGGCCCACACCCAAACGATTGGGTACTGTAATCTCTAATCTGACTTCTTTATTCCCATATGTTAACAGCACATGCACAGTACCTTCATTCTACACCTACTGGTGCACACCTGGCGCACGTAGACACGCACATACACGCGCACAACACTTCCATTCAAAAGATAAGACAGAATATGTTTATATATTGCATGTGCCATCGCCACCTGGCATATTGCATAGACACAGCTACTACTCATAAACAAGCACGTATACACGCACGCGCAGTCACGCACATGCGCAAATGTGCATAGCCTACAAACGCGTGAATCATCCATACAACATTCCCTCGCAATAGCTCGTAGGCTATGTAATGGCCATGCATAGAGTTACACAGGAAATAAACGCACAAGCGCACGCGCGCACGTGCCAACTACTGGCACTCACGCACTCACACACGCACGCACGCACTCACGGGCTCACGCACGCACGCACGCACGCACATATATTATGTAAGCAACATTCTTGTCAACATTCATGTTATGGCGTAGTAGGCCTACAACAATACGCATTTACGATATGTTAATTATAAACAGACTATGCTCACGCACACGCGCTCGTACGCACGCGTCATAATAATAGTCGACTACCAGATTCTAAGACCTGACACATTATTGTCTTGCGGTTCCAGAAATCTTTAGCAGGCGTCTTCGTGATTCAGAAACCATCTCAAGCAACGTCGAAGTGGCATTTAGCCAGAATTCAGAAACACAACGAATATTTGGATCAAAATTTGACTGAAAATTGTTGCTTCCCAAGGCATTGACAATTCTCAGTCAAATTGCTTTCTGTATAAAGACCACAATTAATTTTAGTAAGTTAATAGCCCCGTCATAACATAAAACGTGGAATGGGCCTATAAAGTCATCGCGGCGTGGATAATTCCCATTAATCTAGTGACTATAACATCGCATAGTTGTTAGCCCTCGGTCTGCCCGGGGTGGGTGTGGGTGTAAGATACATACCGACAGATAGATAATTAATAAACAGGCAGACAGTTGCAAATATGGACGAGTTAAAGCAGCAATAGACGAAGGTGTGAGCTTAATTATAGGGTCAATGGCATTTCCAGTTGGCTGCACCAAACAACCCTTCCTAGTTCATTCAGCTGGGAGCAATACCTTGAAAACGGGCCAATATTTGGCTGGATGTAATTATATATATATATATTACCGTCTCGGCTGGTTGTTGGGGTGAGGTGACGTTAGGGGGCGGGATGGTGTGGTGGGAATATTGATGTAGGCATATTGCATACATGTTGGTTTGTCTGTGTTTGGCGACCAAGTGCTACCTCACGCAAGATTTGTCTGCATTAGGGGGGGGGGGGGGGCTGTCACCAGGCGTGGCTGTAGGAGCGAGTGTTCTGAGGGGGGGGGGGGCACTCCACACACGAAAACTTTGAAGTTTCGGTGCTCTCAGATGGCTTCTCCTGCATTTCTGGAGGTGAATATGAATCATTAGTCTGCAGTTAAATTACCCATTTTTGTTCTACAAAATTTCGCTTTATTTTTATTTTTTTATTATTATGACGGCAGTTCAACTCTCAGGCTAGTGCGTGCGTGCGTGCGTGCGTGCGTGCGTGCGTGCGTGCGTGCGTGCGTGCGTGCGTGCGTGCGTGCGTGCGTGCGTGCGTGCGTGCGTGCGTGCGTGCGTGCGTGCGTGCGTGCGTGCGTGCGTGCGTGCGTGCGTGCGTGCGTGCGTGCGTGCGTGCGTGCGTGCGTGCGTGCGTGCGTGCGTGCGTGCGTGCGTGCGTGCGTGCGTGCGTGCGTGCGTGCGTGCGTGCGTGCGTGCGTGCGTGCGTGCGTGCGTGCGTGCGTGCGTGCGTGCGTGCGTGCGTGCGTGCGTGTTGTCACCTCCCCCCTACCACCACCCACCCCACGCCCCCACCCCTCCCCACACCCTGATACACACACTCACCTCCCACTAACGTGATATATTATTATTGTTTTCCTTTGCTCACTTATGGGTGGGGATGGTACCTAGGTACTCTGAGAAGTTCTAAGTATGTGTATGATAAGAGGTGCACAGAAGATCCTGGGGTTGGGTCAGTGGATGGGTAGTGGTGATTGTCACTGTCCACACAACGTCTCACCGCCCCCCCCCCCCCTCCCTCCCAAGCGCCGTCTATGACCCAGAAACTAGAAACTGCAGACTGTTTATTTAGTATCATTCCCAGGTCATACAATAACATACGGGATACGTATATTTATAACGTAAACATATATATCAGATCATAATTCTATCGTCGTCATTATATTTGCATCATATTGTTATATCATTTTGTCATCGTCGTAATACCATTATTATATATTCTCATCACTAACATCATCATCATATCATTATGTTGTTTGATCTTACGTCAGTATTTTGCTTGTATTGTATCCTTGTGTTGTCATCATCATTTTTCAAGATTGTCTTCATCCTAATACTATGACATTTGTCAGCGTCAGCATGGCATTAGCATTGCATCACATTTACTTATCATAAAGATATCATCATCATCATCATCATCATCATCATCATCATCATCATCATAACATCACATCACATCACATCACATCATTAAATCATTTCATTTTCACATAATTTTGTTATTTGTAGTGTCATTTTATCATTATATCATCATCATCATTAATCATCATAAGCATCACCATCAGTGATGTCTCAAACTGTCATCTATTCCCAGATGCACCTATCACCGCCCATTTACACTCACCCATCCCCCACCCCACCCCACTACCCCCACCCCACTACCCCACCCCTATCCCATCTACTGGGGCCCTGCTTGCTTCACAGTGCCTAGTCAATTCTGCCTTCCAGGCCCTAAATATGTCTAGTGTTTTATTCAATAGGTTGTCTTAAAACATATAGCTTAGTTTTTATTTCTAGTAAATTTTATCAGTATCTTCTTAAAGGGAAGGAAAGGGGACCTATAATGGCCATTATGTAGACATCTTATATACTAATGAAGCGTTTGCGGAGTGAATCCTGGGCAAAAACATGACATTGCCATTATATTGGTCGTTTAGCCATTGCAAATTAAACATTTTGGAGATTTTCTGCATCGCGGCAATTTTCGTCTCCTTCAGAAAATAATAGGGAGTTTGGACTAATCAGAAAGCGGCTCGTGACGTAGGCGATGACACGCCGTGTGTGAGTTAGAGCTCGGCTGAATAAAACTTGTCGGTATAGACTTTCCTGTGCTCCTTCCATCTGTTGTCGATGTTTTCCAGAGCGTAGCTCTTGATTAGCGCCGGTGGGTCCTTCTTGCTTATCTGTGAGGATAGGCTGTCATGCGCCTTGATCTGCGGTAGTAGCCATGGCGGGTCAGGAGCCGGCCTTCAGCTTTCTATTTCGACGTTTACCAGTTCAGTGGCACTGGCGAGCTCTGTCATTAACCGGCCTGGTGGTTTGGTCTTTTTGGTCATTTTGGGAAGTACTTTGTGTCTTAGGTGCTCCCTGCATGGAAGACATACCTCCCTGGTAGGGTGGGTGGGTGCAGAGCTTTGTAGGTATGTCCAGAATTTGAGAAGCCGTTCCTCTCTTCGCAGATCTAATGGTATTTCTCCACGCTCTACGTTGATTGCGTCTCGAGGGCTACTCTGTGAGGCACCACAGCAAATGCGCAGGCATTTTGTTTGGAGGGTGTCACTGGTTTCTAACAGTGACTTTCTCGCCGTGGCGTATGCTTCGCATCCATAGTCTATCCTTGACAGGATTAGGCCACGGTATAGCATAAGCATGCTCGGCAGGTCTGCACCCCATGTGTGCTTTGTTAATGAGCGAAGGAGATTTAATTGCTTGAAGCATCTCTCCCTCAGACTCTTGATGTGGGGGTTCCAGGTGAGCTTTCCGTCAAATTTTAGTCCCAGGAATTTGGCTTCAGCACATGTCTTGATTTGCTGTCCATTGAGGTACAGATTCGCATCATGGCCTATGTATTTAACATTTGTAAAATTGTTTTGAACTGCTTTTTCCGCAGACAGTTTGAAACCATTTTTTTTGCACCACCATGAGACTATGTCCAGAACTATTTGCATGGTCTTTCGTGCACGGTCTATCTTCGCATATTTGTTCCACAATGCTGTGCCATCAGCAAAAATAGACCCGCCTATTGCATTGGGACCCAGTGCATCGTCTTTTTCAATGTCTTTGGGTAGATCACTCATCATGATATTGAACAGTAGGGGGCTTATTACACCACCCTGCGGTGTGCCGTTTTCCAATGTTTGTTCCCTAGACATTTGTCCATTAACACAGACGCTAATCCTTCTGTTATCGAGAAAATCTCGTATCCAGAACAGGATGCGGCCACGGTAACCAAAGTCATAGAGCTTTTTTATAACTCCGTTTCGCCACATCATATCAAAGGCTTTCTCAACGTCTAAGAAGACTCCTATTGTTGTGTTTCCTCTTCCCGCATCTAGGGCTTTCTTGGCTGCCTCAGTCAGTCTGACTAGGTGGTCCGTAGTGCGTCTGCCCTTTCTGAAGCCACTCTGCCAAGGGTGGGGTAGACCGTTATGTTCGAACTCATGTTCTAAACGGTTTTTGATCATCCTCTCCATGGCTTTGCATAGACAGCTCGTCAGGGAGGTTGGCCGGTATGATCTTGGGTCAGTTTTGTCCTTCCCTTGTTTTGGAATAGGAACCACGATACCAGTTTTCCAGACTGAGGGCATTTTTCCAGAGCTCCACACGAGGTTGTAGAGATTGAGTAACATTTGTTTACCCTCCTCTGGCACATTACGAAGCATGTCGTATTTCAGGCCATCCTCACCTGGTGATGAGCTTTTGCCTCTGCCAAGAGCTTGCTCAAGTTCCATTCTGTTGAAGTTTTTGTTGATGTCTCGGTTGTTAAGATCTTCGCATTTCCCTGAGCTGAACAGGTGATTGATATGCTCATCGACCTTTGTTTTGGTTGCTACGAAGTTATGGTCATGGTTATTGTTGCTACTGGTTGCGATGTAGACTGTGGCAAGCGCTTCAGCTTTTTCCTTGTCATTGGCATGCTTTACCCATTTGCTATGAGGGTGGGTAAGGGGTTTTTGGACTTGGTTTTTTCGCTGGCAATAGCTTTCGCTTTGCACCATATTTGGCTCGAGGGTGTGAACCGAGTGATTTCAGAGCAGTATTGTCGCCAGTGATCGCGTTTTGCCTTTTTGATGGTTCTTGTTACCTTGGCCTGGAGTCTCTTGTGTTCAACTAGGCGTTCAATGCTGAAGTTTCTCTTTAGTCTATTCCAGGCTATTTTCTTGAGCTTTACTGCTTGCTGGCACTCGTCGTTCCACCAAGGCACGCGTTTGTGTTTGGTGTTATTGTCTGGCTTTGATTGGGGGATGGCTGAGTTGGCAGCCTTGTAGAGAATCCCCATACATTGTTCATAATATTCCTCAGTGCTGGTACTAGTGATCGGTGTCTCCAGCTCCGTGGCTATTATGTGCTTGTATTCAGTCCAGTTGGCCTTTTTCAGATTCCAATTGTTCCTGTGCAGTGGCGCCTCGTTCTTGCTCTGTTGGCTTCCTATCTGTATTTTGATAGGGAGGTGGTCGCTGCCGAGGAGCTGGTCTTGGATGTCCCGGCTGGGGGTTGGTCGAAAGCAGGTGTTATGAGGCAAAGGTCCAGGACCGACCATTCACCATCACTAGAGGTATATCTGGTGGGTCTATGGTCATTTAGTAGGCACAGGTTGTAGTTGTCAATAACCTGTTCTATTATTCGGCCTTTGGAGTTCGTGGTTTTGCTCCCCCATAGAGCATGGTGGGAGTTGAAGTCGCCCAGAAGTCATAGTCCGAGGAAGAGTGCAACTTGGGACTATAGACGTTTACAATATTAATAGTTTCGTGATTGATTTCTATTTCTATTGTAAGGTGCTCTACGCTACTCTCACGTTGTGGCAACCTTTTGTAGGAAAGATTACTTTTTATGAGGGTCGCTATGCCGCCGTCGCCTTCACCCCTAGAGGTGGTTGCAGATTCTGCGGTATGGTCTTGTCTTTCGACATTGTAGTTGTACCTTTTGAAATCCTGGTTGGGTTTCAGGCGGGTTTCCTGTAGACGTATAATGTCTGGGTGGTTATTTTCGTTGTGGAATGTGTTCCACAATTCGTCAAGGTTGGTATTAGACCGGGTGCCTCGAATGTTCCATTGAAGAGTTTTGACCCCCATGATTAGTTTGGAGAGGAGCAGAGTTCTACGAATTTCGCAATGAGACCGTCGACATCAACATTTTTCCTGGCTGCCTCGTTGCCAATGCAAACTGATGATATGATCGTCTCTATGATCAGTCTGAAAATTTGAGCATTTAATACAATTTTGTGATCTCCACCAATCGGGGTGGGTCTTACCTCGCTCGCTGGTGTCCCTCTGGTAATCTCGGCCGGCGGGTCACTGCAGCTGCTAGTACTGCTATGCAGTTCTCAGGTTTGTTAACCTGTTTTTCCACTAGTGTTACCTCCATTGTGCTGATTGGTTCAGCCCTTTGGTTTAGGCCCCTGCTACTGCCTGTGACTTTAGGCCCTTTGCAGGCGGGTTTTTTAGGCATTTTTGTTTGCCTTTTGGCCTGTTTACCAGCTTTGCTGGCCAGACTCCCAAGCGGGAGGCTGGGCGTGGCCGTTTCTATTGTAGGTGGCTCAGTAGGAGCCGCCTCCCCTTTTTCCTGATGTCTCATCCCTGAGCAGTCCCTCCCAGGGGTGGCCAGCTTCCTCCTTACGGATTCAGCCCTTTTCCGCCATGCTGTTCTTTCAAGAGGTGTGGCTGGTCCAGGTGCTGGTATTCCAGCTGGTTGTTCAGTTCCCCTGCCTATTTGCTGGGTGACCCTCTTCTTGGCCTCCCCATATGAGACCTGCTCTATCGTTTTAACCTTGAGGATGTCCTTGGCATTTTACAAAGCCGGGCATCCGCGATATGCGGCACTGTGGTTCCCCTTGCAATTTCTACAGTGGGGGTTTTGCTGGCAGTCCTCACGTTTGTGATTCCCTCCACAGTTGACGCATGCGCTGGCTTTGGTTTTACAGTGCTTGGGCACGTGGCCAAGCAGGTGGCATCTGAAACAGCTGGCAGGCTCTGGGATGTATGGTTTAACTTTGAAGGTCATCCATCCCAGTTTAACCTTGCTTGGCAGTGCGTCTGAATTGAACACCAGTTTCACTGCATAGATCGGTCTGGCCGTTCCGTCAATCCGACCCACCCATTCCACTTTGTGTTCCCCCTGCTCGTTCATTTCTTCCTTTATGTCATCATTTGTGAAGTCCCTTGGGACTCCCGATATGACACCTACCGCTTTGCTTGGTCTGATGTTTTTGGTGGTGTACTCTTCAATAGACACCACGTGGCTGCCTATCGTTGTGATTTTCAGCAGCTTTTGGAACTGCCTTTCGCTGGTGGAGGTTACTAAAGCCTCCCCGTCCCTATTGTCCAGGCCTGCCAGCATACCCACCATGGCATACAGTAGTCTGTATATTACCATGCGGGTTAACCCCGCAAAATCATCGCCCGTGAGTCCCTTGACCCTGACCATCCTCCCCTGGGTACCACCTCTCTGCCCCCCCCCCTTATGGCCCACCTCCCTCCCTTCACTACTGGGCGCACCACCCGGGGAACCCCCGCTCTGCGCGATGGTTGGGACTCTCCCTCCCGCTGGGGACCCCCCCCCCCCTTTGTCCCGAGACCTCTTGCTGGGAGTGCCTTCCCCATCTCCCATTTCCTCCCCCTCCTCTAACACCCCGACCCTCCGTTTTCTTTTGGGGCCTGGTGTACCACCTCCCTTCTTAGGGGTGCTTTGTGGTGTGTTCTGGAGATTGCTCTCCAGAATCAGCACTTGCTGGGCCACCTGTTCATGGGAGAAATCTCCCATTGTCAATTCGTCATGTAGGTCCACCTCACCAGCCCCAACATCCCCCCGACCAGGTGGGTAGTGACGCTAACCCCCTCACTCGCTCCCTCCCAGGAAATTCCCTCCCCACCCCTGCATGGACCACCAGTGGCGCCCTGCTTGGCAGCGCTTACGTCGCTGTCTTTGCCACCATTTGGCGCTGAGTTGGCTGTGGCCAGTTGACCACCACCAGTATCATGCGCCACTTCAAGAAGCTGTTTGAGGAAGTCAGCTTCCTCCATGTTGCTTACCCTACGGTGTGAGTTATTTAGAAGGTAGTGTGCAGTAGGAAGATTTGGAAGGTACAGTATGAGAGATAGAATGCAGTAGGATTAGTGTGTGAAGGAGATGAGTAGAGTAGGCTGTGAAAGACGGAAATGTAGAGAGAGAAGAGGTAGAATAGGCCTAGTAATGCTGAGTAAACTTTACCAGTATACCAGTGCAGTGTCATCCCCTTCGGCAAAATTCGCGAAAATTCCAACTAAGCAAACTGAAAAGAAAAATTTCAAAAAGAAAGTTGGGTTTTTTTCCCGAAAATTGGTGTCGAAAACGATCAAGGCTAGCACTAATGGCCGAAAAATGCAGCTGTTTGAGTGGCGAAAAATCTAGTGTTTTAAAGCACGCAAACGAACATCCAAAAGAAAATTTATCAAAAAGGTTTAAACAAGTTTTAAAATTACGAAAATTATTAAAATAATTTAATAACAATTCCTTATAGTTACGACTCGAGGAGCACAGCAAATAAACGAAAAAATAAAAAGATTTGTTTTCGAAAATTGGCGCCAAATAAAAACGAACAAGACAACACTAATGGCCGACAAGAGCAACGATTTTACTGACGGATAAGCTAGTGCTTGATGCACGCGAACGAACCTCCAAAGGGAAATATTAAAAATAGTTTAAAGAAAAGCATTATCAACTAACACTGTTCTTTAAACTCTAGTCTCACTTAAGCAACATAATTTTGTCGCAAACGCAATAATGGACGCAAATTAAACTGCTCTACAGCACGTCTATCATCAACGAACGTTTCTGACCGTAATGAAGAAGTCCTCAAGTACAAGCTTCCGAGTCACCTGTCGATATACACAGCCGAACTGGTGGCAATTAAAAACGCTCTAGAATGGATTAAAACAGCAAATCCAGGCAAATACGTGAAGAGCTTCGAATCTAGCAGCAGCAAGAGCAGGGACAACCTAATCAAGGAAATCCGGCAGCTGTATGCAACCGTGGTGACTTACATCAAAACTGTGGACATCGACTGGGTCCCAAGCCTTGTTGACATTAAAGGCAATGAACAGGCGGATGAGGCAGCCAAGCAAGTGGTCAAGGATGGAACTATGACCAGCATAGGACTCTCAAAGTCCGAAGCAACATCGTCGTGTCGT
>CM067371.1:73735405-73769151 GCA_034401795.1 Chaetoderma sp. LZ-2023a | reverse complement strand
CGCATGACACCGTGTGTTTCTGGCTTGATTGGGGGATGGCTGAGTTGGCAGCCTTGTAATGAATCCCCATACATTGTTCATACTTTTCCTCAGTGCTGGTACTAGTGATCGGTGTCTCCAGCTCTGTGGCTATTATGTGCTTGTATTCACTCCAGTTGGCCTTTTTCAGATTCCAATTGTTCCTGTGCAGTGGCACCTCGTTCTTGCTCTGTTGGCTTCCTATCTGTATTTTGATAGGGAGGTGGTCGCTGCCGAGGAGCTGGTCTTGGATGTCCCAGCTGGGGGTTGGTCGAAAGCAGGTGTTATGAGGCAAAGGTCCAGGACCGACCATTCACCATCACTAGAGTTATATCTGGTGGGTCTATGGTCATTTAGTAGGCACAGGTTGTAGTTGTCATTAACCTGTTCTATTATTCGGCCTTTGTAGTTCGTGGTTTTGCTCCCCCATAGAGCATGGTGGGAGTTGAAGTCGCCCAGAAGTATTGTTTCACCTTCTATGCCTTCAAGGAGCTTGTCATAGTCCGAGGAAGAGTGCAACTTGGGACTATAGACGTTTACAATATTAATAGTTTCGTGATTGATTTCTATTTCTATTGTAAGGTGCTCTACGCTACTCTCACGTTGTGGCAAACTTTTGTAGGAAAGATTACTTTTTATGAGGGTCGCTATGCCGCCGTCGCCTTCACCCCTAGAGGTGGTTGCAGATTCTGCGGTATGGTCTTGTCTTTCGACATTGTAGTTGTACCTTTTGAAATCCTGGTTGGGTTTCAGGCGGGTTTCCTGTAGACATATAATGTCTGGGTGGTTATTTTCGTTGTGGAATGTGTTCCACAATTCGTCAAGGTTGGTATTAGACCGGGTGCCTCGAATGTTCCATTGAAGAATTTTTACCCCCATGATTAGTTTGGAGAGTTCTACGAATTTCGCAATGAGACCGTCGACATCAACATTTTTCCTGGCTGCCTCGTTGCCAATGCAAACTGATGATATGATCGTCTCTATGATCAGTCTGAAAAGTTGAGCATTTGATACAATTTTGTGATCTCCACCAATCGGGGTGGGTCTTACCTCGCTCGCTGGTGTCCCTCTGGTAATCTCGGCCGGCGGGTCACTGCAGCTGCTAGTACTGCTATGCAGTTCTCAGGTTTGTTAACCTGTTTTTCCGCTAGTGTTACCTCCATTGTGCTGATTGGTTCAGCCCTTTGGTTTAGGCCCCTGCGACTGCCTGTGACTTTAGGCCCTTTGCAGGCGGGTTTTTTTTAGGCATTTTTGTTTGCCTTTTGGCCTGTTTACCGGCTTTGCTGGCCAGACTCCCAAGCGGGAGGCTGGGCGTGGCCGTTTCTATTGTAGGTGGCTCAGTAGGAGCCTCCTCCCATTTTTCCTGATGTCTCATCCCTGAGCAGTCCCTCCCAGGGGTGGCCAGCTTCCTCCTTACGGATTCAGCCCTTTTCCGCCATGCTGTTCTTTCAAGAGATGTGGCTGGTCCAGGTGCTGGTATTCCAGCTGGTTGTTCAGTTCCCCTGCCTATTTGCTGGGTGACCCTCTTCTTGGCCTCCCCATATGAGATTTTAACCTTGAGGATGTCCTTGGCATTTTACAAAGCCGGGCATCCGCGATATGCGGCACTGTGGTTCCCCTTGCAATTTCTACAGTGGGGTGGGGGGGAGGTCTGCTGGCAGTCCTCACGTTTGTGATTCCCTGCACAGTTGACGCATGCGCTGGCTTTGGTTTTACAGTGCTTGGGCACGTGGCCAAGCAGGTGGCATCTGAAACACCTGGCAGGCTCTGGGATGTATGGTTTAACTTTGAAGGTCATCCATCCCAGTTTAACCTTGCTTGGCAGTGCGTCTGAATTGAACACCAGTTTCACTGCATAGATCGGTCTGGCCGTTCCGTCAATCCGACCCACCCATTCCACTTTGTGTTCCCCCTGCTCGTTCATTTATTCCTTTATGTCATCATTTGTGAAGTCCGTTGGGACTCCCGATATGACACCTACCGCTTTGCTTGGTCTGATGTTTTTGGTGGTGTACTCTTCAATAGACACCACGTGGCTGCCTATCGTTGTGATTTTCAGCAGCTTTTGGAACTGCCTTTCGCTGGTGGAGGTTACTAAAACCTCCCAGTCCCTATTGTCCAGGCCTGCCAGCATACCCACCATGGCATACAGTAGTCTGTATATTACCATGCGGGTTAACCCCGCAAAATCATCGCCCGTGAGTCCCTTGACCCTGACCCTCCTCCCCTGGGTACCACCTCTCTGCCCCCCCCTTATGGCCCACCTCCCTTCACTACTGGGCGCACCACCCGGGGAACCCCCGCTCTGCGCGATGGTTGGGACTCTCCCTCCCACTGGGTAATCCCCCTTGTCCCGAGACCTCTTGCTGGGAGTGCCTTCCCCATCTCCCATTTCCTCCCCCTCCTCTAACACCCCGACCCTCAGTTTTCTTTTGGGGCCTGGTGTACCACCTCCCTTCTTAGGGGTGCTTTGTGGTGTGTTCTGGAGATTGCTCTCCAGAATCAGCACTTGCTGGGCCACCTGTTCATGGGAGAAATCTCCCATTGTTAATTCGTCATGTAGGTCCACCTCACCAGCCCCAACACCCCCCCCCCCCTCCCACCAGGTGGGTAGTGACGCTAACCCCCTCACTCGCTCCCTCCCAGGAAATTCCCTCCCCACCCCTGCATGGACCACCAGTGGCGCCCTGCTTGGCAGCGCTTACGTCGCTGTCTTTGCCACCATTCGGCGCTGAGTTGGCTGTGGCCAGTTGACCACCACCAGTATCATGCGCCACTTCAAGAAGCTGTTTGAGGAAGTCAGCTTCCTCCATGTTGCTTACCCTACGGTGTGAGTTATTTAGAAGGTAGTGTGCAGTAGGAAGATTTGGAAGGTACAGTATGAGAGATAGAATGCAGTAGGATTAGTGTGTGAAGGAGATGAGTAGAGTAGGCTGTGAAAGATGGAAATGTAGAGAGAGAAGAGGTAGAATAGGCCTAGTAATGCTGAGTAAACTTGATCAGTATACCAGTGCTATGTCGTCCCCTTCGGCAAAATTCGCGAAAATTCCAACTAAGCAAACTGAAAAGAAAAATTTCAAAAAGAAAGTTTGTTTTTTTCGAAAATTGGTGTCGAAAACGATCAAGGCTAGCACTAATGGCCGAAAAATGCAGCTGTTTGAGTGGCGAAAAATCTAGTGTTTTAAAGCACGCAAACGAACATCCAAAAGAAAATTTATCAAAAAGGTGTAAACAAGTTTTAAAATGACGAAAATTATTAAAATAATTTAATAACAATTCCTTATAGTTACGACTCGAGGAGCACAGCAAATAAACGAAAAAATAAAAAGATTTGTTTTCGAAAATTGGCGCCAAATAAAAACGAACAAGACAACACTAATGGCCGACAAGAGCAACGATTTTACTGACGGATAAGCTAGTGCTTGATGCACGCGAACGAACCTCCAAAGGGAAATATTAAAAATAGTTTAAAGAAAAGCATTATCAACTAACACTGTTCTTTAAACTCTAGTCTCACTTAAGCAACATAATTTTGTAGCAAACGCAATAATGGACGCAAATTAAACTGCTCTACAGCACGTCTATCATCAACGAACGTTTCTGACCGTAATGAAGAAGTCCTCAAGTACAAGCTTCCGAGTCACCTGTCGATATACACAGCCGAACTGGTGGCAATTAAAAAGGCTCTAGGATGGATAAAAACAGCAAATCCAGGCAAATACGTGAAGAGCTTCGAATCTAGCAGCAGCAAGAGCAGGGACAACCTAATCAAGGAAATCCGGCAGCTGTATGCAACCGTGGTGACTTACATCAAAACTGTGGACATCGACTGGGTCCCAAGCCTTGTTGACATTAAAGGCAATGAACAGGCGGATGAGGCAGCCAAGCAAGTGGTCAAGGATGGAACTATGACCAGCATAGGACTCTCAAAGCCCGAAGCGAACGCCCTAGTCAAAAGGTACATCAACAGCAAATGGCAAAGACAATGGGACGAAAGCACAACAGGCAGATTCCTGTTCAGAATCGTCCCTGGAGTCAAACGCAAATACCAAAACCACATCCCAGGACGCCAAGGCGACATTGTATTACGCCACATCAGAATGGGTCGGATCAGCGTTAACCAGATACGAAAAAAACTCAACCTGTCAGACACAGACCAATGTGAGGCCTGCAAGCAGACTGAAACTCTAGACCACTCCTTCCTACGGTGCACTGAATATACAGGCATTAGAGAGGAACTCATCAATACGCTGAGAAAGGGAAATTTCAATCTTGGCCCTATAGAAGACATTATAGTGATACGTGACCGACAGATCAACCACGAATTAATCAAGTTTGTGCTTGCATCGGATAAACACATCATATAATCAGAACACATTTTGTTTAGCATTCATAAGGCCACATCAGACTTATTCATGCGTGTTGATAAGCTGTGGTCGCAATGAATAATCTTACAAATTTGACCAGTAATTGTTAGCGTTAAATTATGCCACATCAGTCTTATTCAAGAGTGTCGATAAGCTGTGGTCGTAAACGTTCAAACCAGCTTGCAAACACTTAAACAAAATATAATTAATATATTAGTTAGAGCTAAATTACGCCACATCAGTCTTATTCAAGCGTGTCGATACGCTGTGGTCGTAAACGTTCAAACGAGCTTGCAAACACTTACAGACAAAATATAATCAATATACACATGCATGCCGGCGTCATGAGTGAAGTATGTTTATAAACATTCGCATTGAATGTTTAGTGTTCATTAGGCCACATCAGTCTTATTCATGTGTGTTGATAAGCGGTGGTCGCAATGAATAATCTTACAAATTCGACCAGTAAACGTTAGCGTTAAACCACGCCACATCAGTCTTATTCAAGCGTGTAGATAAGCTGGGGCCAGTTTCACAAAGTGCGTAAGTACGATATTGGACGTAAATATGGCGTAAGTACGGTAGGGGGCGTAAATCGGGTTTCACGAAAAGCGCGTAACTTACGCGGGCATAAATATGGTCGTAACTTACGCGTGCTGAGACCCACGCCTAAGTTAGACGAAAACGTCTAACTCAGAACATCACGTTCAGAATCTCCCTTTCCAGCGTACACGCCGAGTATTCGCGAGAGGCTAATTAGGTCAACATTTAGATCGAGAACACGTGCTAAAATTAGATCTTTTCATTCATATCTGTTTCTTTTGTGCACTTAGGAACTTCGCACATTTTCCCGAATGCATTGCTATCGACACAAACAGATCAGCACTGAAACGTTTGGCGTTACTATATACCGTAATTTAAGCTGCCAAAATGAGTCACCAGTTTTCGAATATCCCTATCTCTGTTCTGACAGAGATCATATCTTCTGCCCCGCCTCGCTTCTAACATGTCAAAGCTACATCTTCGATCTAAACGTACATGCGATATTTTGTTGTTTGAAATAATCGAGCCATCGTCCTCTAAAAATTCTTCAAGTGGTAAAATCTGAAAAATAGTTGCCGCATCATGCAAGCTTTCACAATGGTTTAATGAAAAGAGCTGTTAACCCTTTACTCCTTGAATTGAAAAATAAATTCCATGTTTTCATTGAAAATGTCCCTTTGCCGACCAAGAGATTATTTTTTTAATTTTAACACTGGAATGACTGGTTCGGTTATTGAGCCAGCCATCCCAGTGGTAATTTAAAAAAACAATCCACTTAGTTTGCAAATGCACATTTCTCATGACCACTGCAGAAGCTGTTTTTGGCTGGCTAAAGAGTTAAAACAAGAAAACAAGAATCATTTCCAGTGACTTCCATTTTCTTTGTTAAAACTAGCCCTATGAACCTGTGGTCGAATAAGGTGGTGGCACAATATACACTCTGAATCTGAATTGTTTAAATCAGGTAGCCATATTGGATTTTGAATGCAGGGCAGTTGTCATAGCCACAATAGATATTGTCAAAAGGAACAAATGATGAAAGTTGTTAATTTCCATCATGCCAATGTCAAACTTATTGACAGACAAACTGCCAGCCCTGTGTACACACTAGTAAAGTTTTTTCAGTATGGCTGCCTTGAAATTAAAATAATCCTCAAGGGAAAGGTTTAACCCTTTAATGGCATGGTTCATACATAAGTACACAGAAAGCCTGGGAAAAGTGTGGAATTATAAGAAACCAATATATTCAGGCCTTGAAAATTTTGGAAAATTTAATATTTTCTCCTACAGCTTTGGAAAATGTATGGGAAATTAAAATATTATCATATGTGATGCTCATTTGCAAAATAATATAGATAATAATCAAAATATTGATGATCTTAGCTACAAATTTCATAATTTTTCTGAAAAATTTGGCAGCTTTCATATGGACACAGATTTGAGACATAAAATGGGACTAGAAATTGATTAATTAGGTCTGGAAAAGGTATAGAAAAAGTATGGATTTCATTCTGCAGAAGATGTATGTACCCTGTAATGAGAAAATGTAGTCAAGAAAAAAAATTGTCCCATAGAAAATATCCATTTGCAGACCCGAAAGAAATTTCGGCATAATTTAAGTAAACCGGATGCTGAATGGATTCGTCCTCGGATGGAATCACGCAACATACGGATCACAAAATCAAAACAAAATTGCTAGAATTAGAATCTTTCGGACTTTTCAATGGGTCTATGGAGGGATGCAACCCGGATGACTGATCGAGTTCGTCCTCGGACGGACGCAGTCACCATACGGGCTGCCTAATCAATCAAAATCAAACAAGTGCGCGCTGGTGCCTGCTCGGATGATGGCCAAAAGAGCAAATGGGTCCCAGGACCCTAAAGACCCCACATCCCACCCTCCCCGCACCCCCAAAGGGGCCGAGAGGTCTCTGACCTAAAGGCCCCCTAGGGTACATCAGGTCACAAGACCGCACGCACCCATACACCCCACACCCAGCACCTACCCCATTCCCTTCCCCGCCCCTGCTAGGCCCAGGTTAGGCCCTCCCCATCCCCACCCCCACGCCCAAGCATGAGGAGCAACAGAAAAGCCATGATCAAGAACAGCACATGCCATCTTCAACATGAGACAAAATCGAGAGACAACGATCAACACGCACGCACGCACGCACGCACGCACGCACGCACGCACGCACGCACGCACGCACGCACGCACGCACGCACGCACGCACGCACGCACGCACGCACGCACGCACGCACGCACGCACGCACGCACGCACGCACGCACGCACGCACGCACGCACGCACGCACGCACGCACGCACGCACGCACGCACGCACGGGTGGTCGCTCGCTCGCACGCCCGCACGCACACACACACAATATTTATCTAGTAAATTCGTCCCATTTTAAACTACAATCACGCTATTCCGTGGACGTATTTTGTCCTGATTGATGGTTATTCGAACAAAAGGTATCAATATTTCAATGGTTGACCAGTTGATTTGACAAAATTGTCTAATTTTCCTGAGAAATAGTGCAATTTATGATGGTCGCTACACTTTCTCAGTCCGAGATTGGCCGTATCTTATCAATGGCGCAAATCCCCGGTGAAATTCACCGGGGAACTATGGGCCGATAGCAATCAATTTATGCAGAGTCTGCTCTCTTCCCGGTTATAAGCAAGTGTAATACACTTATACACACCTTCCAGCGTTGAGTTTTCATTAAACTTTTACTTTATTTTGTTTATTTTGATCATATTAAAATTTGAAGCGACGAACATTGTCAACACCGTCATTTTTGAAGAGCGGGTAACTATGAAAGGCGGATTCGGTGTATTTGCTGGCTTACAGCCTAGGTAAGGGATACCCAAAGCCTACCTAAGGCATACCCAAAGACCAAGACAGATCCAGCTAAGGCCTAACCAAGCCTAGCTAAATCCTTTTCCAATGTCTATTTAAGGCTTTGGTAAGACCTAGACAAGCCTAGCCAAGGCCTACCTAAGCGCTAGGTTAGCCTAGCTAAGGCCTAATTAAGACATAGTTAGAGCTAGCTACGGCATATCCGAGGTCTAGCCACAGCCTAGGTAAGGTCTACTCTCGGGTAGGCCTTAGCTAGGCTATGACTCTACGCTTGGATAGGTCTTAGCAGGCTATGACTTAGCTAGGTCTTAGCTATGCTGAGGTATGCCTTAGCTAGGACTTGGATATGCCTTAGTTCGTCCTTGAGTAGGACTCGTGTAGGCTCGGCTAGGCCTTACCAGTCGTTAGATCGGCCTTGGCTATGCCTTAGGTAGGCCTTAGGTAGGCTTAACGAGGCCTTGATAAGCCTTAGCTAGGCTTTGGGTAGACCTTAGATAGGCGTGTGTAAAGCTAAGCCTTTGATATCCTTATCTATGCGTGGCTAGGCCGTATTTAGGCCTTAACTAGGCTTGGCTAGGTCTTGGTTATGCCTTAGCTAGGTTTGACTAAATCTTAAATAGGCCTTAGTTAGGCCTTTCTGTGGTTATCCTAGACCTTAGCTAGGATTTCCTAAGCCTTGGCTAGGCCTTACAGATCCTTTAGCTAGGCCTTAGTTAGTTTGCCTGTGGCTTAGTCTTACAAAGATGCGTAGTACGATATCGAAACACAAGCAAATAATTTATCTTTAGATTAATTTCCATCAGATTAAACTTTGGCAATGTTTGCCAAGCGGTAGTATTGAGATTTCGGAGGTCTCGGTGGTAGGCACACATGTGTTAAAAATATATGAATGTTCACATTCTACGCTAGAAAAATGCGTCGTACTATCGATTCTGATATTAAAAAAAAGAATGGTGAATCGTGTTCTAAAATCCCGCTGTACATCATATTAAAATTTATTTTCTAATATCAAACGATTTTTAGCGATAGTGCAATCGGCAATCCATCCCGCTATTGCGCGAATCGAAGGTTCGTCGTATCTTCTTTCCAGCAACAAACGGGTAAATCGAGTCCACTAAACGATTCCTTCACAGGAATGCCAGAATCGCGATAATGATTGGATAAAACCCGCATTCTTTCAGCTCATACATATTAATGAGCAATAATAAACACGAAAGAAGGAAACCCCTTTATCTGAAATTAACTTTCTCGAGGTTCTGTAAAAATGAAATCTGCCAAAATCATCGGCCAGCAACACATTTATATCAAATTGCCATTAAAATAGTATGTAGTTATTAAATGTCAATTTGTCAATGTGTTCAAACTGTTTGAACATTGATAAATTGGCATTTAATAATTGAATGGGATAGTTGCTTACCAGTAGTGAATGGGTCAACAACTGACTTTTTTCATAAACTTAAAACTTATGGAGCTCTTTATAGATATCCCATTTCTCAAGTATGATTTGGCTTTTAAATTTTTGGAAATCATACACTATTTCCTTTTTAAAGATAAAGGCCTATGTAAAAAATGTAGCTGTTATGATAATAATTTTGAATCTTGAAAGCCAACACATCTGGGAAATGGGCTAAAGTTGAGCCTATAGGCCTGTATAAGTTTAAGCTACTTGAGTGAACACCGATAGAATTGTAAACCTGGCATAAATCATGAATGTTACCTTGAAAATATCGACATGATAAATATATCAAACAAACAAATAATTTAAAATCAAATTTAAGGGGGTGGTGTGGCATGGTCCTCAACAATGGACTACTTAAACGACGAACCCAGTTCACGGCGCAGTGGTGGATTATCTTATCATGCACCCAGTAGTTGCCTACCAGATCGAATGAAAGGTTCCATTGAACCAATAAAGAACCAACATGGCCACCAAACGGTAAATTATGATTGGTCCATGACAGCCATGTTTTATCACTGATCAATTTGAATTTCTTTTGAACAAACTTTAATCACCCTTAGTTATCGATGAAATATCGGGAGTTTCAGCCTGAACAGTACAGCACTTCCTGTGATGTCATTTTCAAGAACAAGATGTTCACCGGATAGTCGATCAGTCAAAATTCAAGGCACTCAATATGGGGTACTCCTGGCCGAATTTGGTTAAAACCGGGAATTTATCAACCCAATAATATTCACGCCGCCCAAAAAATGGCTTCTGCAGTAGATCTGAGAAATGTCCATTTTCAGACCAGGACTCCAGCAGAATACTATTTTGTAAATTTACTACTGGAATGACTGGCTCGATAATCAAGATTTATTTCATAAATAATCTCTTGACCTGCAAATGGACATTTTCTATGAGAAAATTGATACTTATTTTGAAGAATTTGAGGGGTAACTGGTTAAGGATGAGACATCTGACCAATAAAATTTCTGAATAGAACTTCTGGAGCGTACCACCATAGGGTCCGTCTAGTTAAATTTGGTTAAAATCAACCAAGTGGCTGAGGAAATGCATTTTGACAATTTCCGGGAATTTTTTCATAGAATCCAAGATTTCCTCCCCAAAATTGACTAATCGAAATTCTGAATAGAAGTTCTGAAGCGCAGTACCATAGGGCTCTTATAGCCGAATTTTTGTTGAAATCCACCAAGAAGATGCATTTTGACAATTTCCAGTAAATCATTTATAAAATCTAAGATTTTCACGATCAATTTATCGATCAATTAGAATTCTGAAGAGATGTTCTGGAGCCTAACACCCAGCGGTAGATTTTAAGGATTTTTTCTACTAGTCCAGACGGGATAGTGCATCATTGATTTTACTATCCCGCAGCAAATTTCACTAACCCAATGTTTGTAAGCTCAAAGCTGATCACTTCTTTAATCCAATCACCAATACAGAGAGCCGTTGAATATTTTGAAATTAGTTTGTCTGGAAAGCAGTTGCTGCTTTTGGTGGGTACTCAACATAATGACATTAGAATAGTGTTTTTCTGTATTTCCTCTTTTGAGAGCAACTAACCCAGTATTACTAGACCATCTGAAATTCTACTATCCTCGGGTTAATGGGTAAGTCTTAAAATCGAGCGCTGCTAACACGATAAGATTCTCTCAGACAAATTTGCCTGAAATTGGTCATAGGAGATGCGATTTGACGGACAGCTGAGTCACGACCACCACGGCATAAGCTCACTTGGTCCAAAGAGCCCGTGAGGCAATAAAAACAGGTCAAACTTACCTCGCTTGTGATGGTATAAATTTACCACAATTTCATTAAGGATGACACATTTATTAGCATTTATCTCATAATCGGCCATAACTGTCATGATTTTTTACCTGCGTCGCCAGATGCAAGGGTTAATGTGAGAATAGAGTGCTTCGACTTCTTTTAGTTAAAAAATCACAATGCAACAGCTTTCAGCAACAATTTCTTCAAAATGGACACCGTGACTAACTCTGGTTCTACTGGCCGAATGTTTGTCCATGGGGTCCCGAATATGTGCACCAATTTTGAGGTCAAAGCTAAATCTCAAACAGTAAAAGCTTTCAGTTGGTAACATTGCTTCAAAAACAGACACTTTTGACGTCATAGCGGCCCAATTAAAAAATATACATGTATCAACGACATGAATATTGTACAAATTTGTCCAGGTTATTCCTTACAACCGAATCACCATTGCATATGCTGACCCAGGAGATGCAATTTGACCGACGGACGAACACCATAGCATAAGCTCACTTGGGCCTTCAGGTCAGGTGGGTTAATAATGATCTGATATTTTTCGAATATTCTCAGTTTATTGTAATTTAGCCATGCACAAGAATCATAGTAATTTCAATAGTTGATGCAACAACAATCTTCTATGATTTCACATAGAATGGCCGTACTAATACCCAAGTGTACCGTGAAGGCCCATGCTTTCATTGTGCTATGATTTCACATAGAATGGCTGTACTAATACCTGAACGTACTGTGAAGGCCCATGCTTTCATTGTGCTATGCTTTTCTGACCCCTGTGTGCGTTAACCCTTTCACAGATGAATTCCCCATATCTCATTTTCAAGGCAACGACTGTCAGACTGCTACTAGAGTTTCAGGGATAAAAGCAAAAGAATTAAGAGACTCGTGGACAACAAAACATCATGGATAAATCTTGCTCACACTTGATGCATGTGGTTAAGGTAAAGGAAAAGGGAGCTTCCAAATGGTGTTGATTGGTAACACCATACAGTAATGTATCTACTATCATCAGTAAAGACGATACAATGAATCAGAATAACTTAAAGCAACTAAATTACCTTAATATGCCTCCCAATGCTCAGATGCGCGAGGAGAGATAAATCTAATTCTGTTCCATTTTACAAGCGGTCCTGTTATCTCTGTACTTGTTTTATAACAGTGATCTACTTGTCTATTTGCAACTTACAGCAATATAAACTAGCTGAAACTATTCTGAAAACAATTTGACAGGCCACTGGTATATGCAGCAAAGAATTTCAGTGAAAATGGTTTCGAAATATTCACTGGCATCATTTTGTGACCATAGAACCAATCAGTGAAAATTACACTAGCCAACTGGAAAACATTTTGACTGAGAATTTTTGCTGCTGCTAGCAACTATTTCCAGTCAGATTGTTTTCAAAATAATCAGCGGTATTGCACCAGTAGCAAGCAGTAAATAAGCTCTGCTAAAGGTATCAATGCACAAATGGAATACTATTTGCGTGGCACTTAAACCCCACTGATAGGTGCTTAGGTCCACTTACATCTTTGATTGGTTGCAATATGGGTTAAATGATTGCTCCGATTATTCAGATAAATACATGTTTAATGTCTACGTTCAGAAACATCTCTGGTATCTTACTGGGGTTAATAGTTTTATTCCTCTATGATGGTACCAATCAACAACATTTCGATGTTCATCTTTTCATTTTCTTTAAATTATAATATATTATGGTGGCTGTTCTGGAGGTAGCGTTAATTGACACAAATCTTTAAAATTAATGATAATTTCAACAATTTCAAACGACTAATAACGAAATTTGACCATTTAAGCAATAATAAAAGTTTTTATTGTGAAAGATTATTAAATCCGTTGTATCGCAACAGTATATGTATGATAATATTCTCAGAACATAGTCATAGACAGTAGAATTCCGCCTGGTGATTAAAGCACAATATGTACTGAATTTTGTCCCACATAAATCAAATCTGCAGACAGTGGGTGAAATGTAGCCGCATGTGTGAATACTGCATATTGTTCACAGTAGGTTATCAATAATAGGTGTTGTCACTGAAGGAAGTCTCCACACTGAGTGTCCGACATGGCAGTAGCTCTCATCCTGCCAGAGGATTACATCAGTTCTTACTAAAGCGCACACTATAACATTACATATTCAACTGAGCAAAGTTATGCGCATGACACGTCGTTATCTCAGAAAGTGGGTCTAGTCCTCTAGATAAATGGTTAAACCACCTAAAATCACATAGATTTCCTCAAGGGCAGTGTCACCCTCAGGGTAAGACTGACACTTCTACAGAAGACTTCAGTACACGAGTAACACGACTATCACAGACCTGCAAAAGAAAGGACAGTTAAAGAGAGATGTTGAAATACATATATGAAGCATGTTCCCCGAGATTATTGAATCGATATGAAGGATATTGAAGCAATTGTCAGAATTCTACTTTTCAAGTGAACAAGAATACAAACTGGCAGACATTTTAAAATAATACTGCTTTTAAACTGTTATTGTCTTGAATAGCTTACAGCATTATTCTTTCTAAAATATACATCAGTGTATCTACTTTCATAAAGACTTTTAAATTACAGCCTTTCGATATCAAGAGCTATTCAATAATGATGTTGTGAATATTTTGAAGTTAATAATTTGACTGGAAGCTGTTGTTGCCATAGAGAGCAAAAGTTCCCAGTCAAATTTGTTTCAAAATATTCAACAGAATCTCCCCTACATTATAACAAATCGGTAATAGCCGGTCTGTGAGAGATACAGGATTAATATCCTAATTATTATGTTTTGACTAAACAGAATTTAATCATCTTGTCACCTTTAGTCGTTTTAGTTTCAAAATATGGAGACACTAGTGCTTCAGTTATTGTACCTGTAGGCTTATCATGATTGTCAGATTACGCTTGCCCTGTAGAGGTAATACGGTATTGCATTCAGATCTGATAGTGTGTCTGGAGTTCAGTATCGCTCACCTGGAGTACTGTTGCCAGCAATAGAGTTTTTAGTTTTAAAAGCACACATTGTGGCCAGACATTTGTAAGAGTAACCTGTTAACCCTTTAGTGGTCAAATTTGGTCCAAAAGTTTTAATATCTGCCTATTGAATGTCCATTTACAGGCCAAGAGAATACAACTTTTGAAAATTGATCACTGAAATGATTGGCTCGGTTATAAAGCCAGTCATTCCAGAGGTAAATTTTCAAAATTGTTTCTCTTGGCCTGTAAATGGACATTCCTCAAGACCATAACAGAGGCTAGTTTTGGCTGGTATGACCATTAAAGGGATAAAAAATTTGGGGGGGGGGATTTCTGGAAACCCAAGATAGCTGCTGAAATAAATCCACCAATCAATTTTTCTGTATGTTCTATTCGGATGCCTAACACTATAGCAGCCAAGTTTGATTGAAATCGGCCAAGTAGTAAAACGTATTAATTAATCAGGAGTATCTTTTACCAAATTTCATTCCTAATTTCAGAAATCCAAAATGAGCACAAAAGATTTAACAACCAGCTTCTGTATAAATGTCAAGAATCATACCTGTCTCCAGGAGAAGTTCGTGTAATCACCTGCTCTCCTGAATTTAAATTTAAACCCGTGAGGCGAGCAGTGTTAGTACTCGCCTCTATATTCTATCATCGTTACTAAATAATATAGGCAATCTATGAGATGTTCGCCTAGAATTAACCTTAGGCAAGAGGAGAGCACCCAATCGCCTCTCCATAAGTCATGATCATATAATGTAGCATCTTAGAGGTAATTACATACAGGTCTTCTTGAAATATACTGTCATCTTTAAGACAAAAATGTGTTTTGAAAGGTTTTTGAAATCCTAGATAGCCATGAAGTAATAGTTTGTATCAAAAAATTCCATACGGTTTAAGGTCATGCCAGCCAAGCTGGGTTAAAATTGGGTCATTTTTAAGAAGATTTAATTATACGGTATGAAAGATTTCAAAAAATTATAGTAAAATCCAAGATGTCCAGGTCAAATCCTCAGGTGGCCATTGGAAAATTTACCAATCATATTTCTGGATAAATCCTTGGAAGCCTACCATCATAGAGCTATCTAATCAAAATTTGATTAATATCGGTGGTTAATGACCAGAAGTATTTTTATAAAAAGAATTAGAGACGGGCAGGCGACAGAGGCAAAGGTCACCATGGTATAAGCCCGCTTAGTAACTTGTCCCTTCAGAATGGCTGTGCTAAAAACTACTGATCAAATTTGGATAAGATTTTAACACAATAAAGGCTGTACTGTGAAGAGAATGCATGATGGTCAAGATATTAATTTTTGAAAACTTATCACTGGACTGGATGACTTGATAACGGAGCCAGTCATTCGATTGGTAAATTTTCAAAAATATAATTCTCAAGACCTGCAGATGTACATTCAGTAAGGAGATATGCTGATTTTGTTACCAAATTTAACCATTAAAGTGTTAAATATTCAAACATTTACCCAGATCTATCTCTCTTGACATAAACAAAACCTTTGTACTACAATCAATTCCGGCATCATAGTTTTTTCCAAATGCATTTGGTATTCAGAAGTGTATCTACTACTGAGCTGATTTGACTCAAATCTTAGCAACAAACAACAAACTTTCAGACTTTGGCCGTGATCCGAACATATGGGAAAAGATTCAGATGTACATGGCCTACAAATCAAATAATGGAGTTACGGATATCCCAGAAGCTACTGGTGTGATTTGGGTTAACACAGGGAGGTGTGTGTGGTGGAGGTGGGGGAGTGATTGTCCACTAATTCCACAACTTTGTTTATGTCAAAGCCCATTTTCTAACTTCAATGAAACCTTCAGGGTCAGTGATGTCACCTCTAAAAACGGCTTCTGTAGTGGTCTTGAGAAATGTCCATTTGCAGACCAAGAAGGCTATTTTGGAAAATTTACCATTGGAACTACTGGATCGATAAGCGAGCAAGTCATTCCAGTGGTAAAATTTCAAAAATAATCTCTTGCTCTGTAAATGGACATTTTCCATCATTAAATCGAAATTTAAAAGAAATTCAAGGGTTAAAGGGTGAGGAGACTGTATACAGTGGCTACTTGTTTGTGTTCCATAAGGTGGCCTCTTTATAGGCATATAATTTCCACTCTGTGATAATATTATTGGTTAATTAGACGGAGGCATTTCAAAATTAAATGGAAATCTAAACTCGACCATTCATCGAAGAGGTTATGGGACCAGTTAGCGGTGGTCATTGTCTTTACCTATGCCGGCTCATTAAAAATAGAGAGAACTAACATGACAGATGCCAGTATATACCGGCGGTATAACCTTTTTTTATTTTGGCCTTGGAGAAGAGTGTGTGCAATAGATCTGATATTATTTAAGCCTGATTTTTTTAAAGAAATTTTAATTTATGACGGTAATAATCATTACACTGCTCGGATCATTCTCATGCCGGTTTGTACATACACCTAGCAAACTAGCCTAATACACATCAAACATACATAACAGCAAGATTTTTTCACTGTAAATCAATATACATATATCATTATTATGGTTTTCTTACAACGCACCTTTCCAGTTCTAGCTATGCTGCGCTCATCTCCAGCTAAGCTACACCAACACAATGCTCGTGTGGGGATCGATCGATCCCTGAACTTCTTGACTATCAATTTCCAGAAAACTATACAGGGAAGCTGTTGAATATTTTGAAACTAATGTGACTATTATTAAATAGCAAGACATACAATTCATACAATGTGTCGGACTATTAAACATTTAAACGGACTAAAATTGAGTCGTTCTTGCTGTTATTAATTATGACGCCATACTACGCGTCACATAGTTGATAATGATGTCATATGATGGATGGATAAATTGGAAATATCCATTACGCTTACGCGTGTGAACAAAAGTAAACCTCCATCAGCGTGCTAATGTCTAGTTCCAGAAGGCTAAACAGTTGACGATTGGTTTGGTTGAGTGGAATTAATGAAAACAGGTGTTTTAGTAATTCAATTAATTACCTTCCGAATAGGATTAATAAAATAAAGCGAATTGTTTGAACAATTACAATATGTAAATAATAAATTTATGAGTATACCTTTCTAACTTGAAAGCGAATTGACACCTCTGAGTCAGTGTAAAGTATCTCTATTTCTTGTCCAACACTGACTCATAGTCATGACTCGTCAATCACCTGCTCATCGCTACAAGGTAGCTTTTCAGGCGTACTCCAATCGTTGGACTATCAAAAGAATTAATTGGTGTATTCCGTCCAATGCGACTTTTAGTGCTCTACGATACACAGTATTTCTTCATTTTGACTTTCTATAACCTCTTAAATGCATGTTTACAAACAATATTTTCACGAAAAGAAATAAAAATCGTTAGGAACCGATTCTTGCATACCAGTATCCTAGTATCCGCTAATTGCCTTTGAGCGGCCTCCCTAAGCGATCGTCGGGAAATGTATAGGAAATGGCTAACATGCCCGTATTACATTCTCCGCTTCAGATGTAGTATTGAGCAATATTTTAATTCTATACGCTTATTAGCCCCCAATCGACATCCAGATATCATATTCCCATTTTCCCATACAAATCTGTCATGTCTGAGACCGAGTAGTCTATCGGGAAACGATGACGTTTCTACATTTTTCACCGGTCGCACATGTGACGTCACAAGTACGAGGGATTTCCCGCTTCGCAGAAATCAGTTTTTTTGTTCGGCAATCCTCGGAAATCAATGATAATTTGCCTATATTTTTTTAATACGGCATTTATATTGTTAACTAATACAATTTTCGAGTAGCGGTTTATTAACCTAAAATAACTATTACTCTTGGTAGCCGAAATCCACACTTTAAAAATGGCGGCATTGACACATGTCGTTCCAAATTTTAATATGATCAAAATAAACAAACTAGAGTAATAGTTTAATGATAATTCAACGCTGAAAGGTGTGTATAAGTGTATTACACTTGCTTATAACCGGTAATAGAGCAAACTCTGCATAAATTGATTGCTATCGGCCCCATAGTTTCCCCGGTAAATTTCGCCTGGGATTTACACCATTGATAAGATATGGCCAATCTCGGACTGAGAAAGTGTAGCGTCTTCCCAGGCAGTGTTCGGACTACTCTTAATGATGAAACCTATACCTTCAAGATGTCGACGTCATAAAATTGGATAATATGGTGTGAATCTGTATAAGTATATTCTATATCAAAATAAATAACCTCGATCCTTGATCACGTGACTCCAGAAAACTTGCTCAGCGCGTAAATGATTCTTACCTCCACACGTTAGAGAGCACCGTGGTCCAACTAAGTCACTAGCCAGGCAAATTGGCAGCGGTCGTTAGATACGTAAATAAGGGTGTTTATGTGCGTTTTAAAGGTTATTCCAGCTTGTTTAATGTTCTTTACTGGGGCTAGGAGTTTATTATTATATAATGTGTCTATCCATTGGACCTTACTATTTCCATTTTCCTTTCCTTTAACGAGACGGCGCCAATTCCAGACTATGTATGAAACAACAATGTTCAACTTTTTTCAAGCTGTTTCTAACTGGCCGCCAGTTCTAATGCTAGGTCTATTAGTTCGGAGAAACAGGAAGCGTTGGCCATCAACAGGAACTGGCGCCCGCATCCGTGATCGATAATAGATGTTGTTTTGATTTCGCGTCGACAATATCCATGACGCTGATTCAGTTCTTAGTCAAGCCATGTGTCTGCTAATCAAATTCATACGCAATAGAAGTTGACATGATATTCAACTGTCTGATTTGCTAATGTCTATTGACGTCATCGCTTGGCTGGCGATCAAGAACTACGCAACATCGGTATATTAATACTTTTCATAAGAGCCAAGAAACCTGTCTATATCGGACACACGATTTTTGGGGCCAAGAGATGGTGGTCTTTAAGATGAGTGGTCGTAAGACCAGCCATCTCAGAGACCCGCCATCACTTAGCACAAATCGTTACATACCCAGGCTGATGTGTACTCCGCGATCCGAGCCGGCTTTAGTCGCCACATCCTTATAGGGCACTCAGTGTCCTTTAATAGAGGGATCCATTTCTAGTTCTGCCACGTTTTGTGCGCATTGATATAGATTCATATACATTGATACCTGAATTCAAAGAATCCTAATTCCAAGCTAGCAATACAGGTAAGTTGTTTGAATTTTTTTGAAACCAATTTGACTGGGGTTGGTTGCGGGCTATGGCAGCAACAGCTCCCAGTTAAATTAGTTTCAAAATATTCAACAAAATGGTTATTAAATTGTAAATTCATTAAAAACATACAATTTGTCAACTTGGCGGACTTTTCCTGCTTCATATCTGAGCTGTAATACGTCATTGTGATTATGACGACAGCCTACATGTGACGTAGGCCTACTTGATTATGGCCATTGAAGATGCATCACCCCCGGGATAAAAATAAATTTTGACATTTTCAGTATTTTTGCTGTTATTTGTTATTATTTGGGTTTTTTGCTGGGAACTCGTGCGCGTTTGAGTTTTCAATTTATGGAAGCATTATATTTACGAAACAATCCAATTGGAAAGAACTCAGAAAATAAAAAATATGTCTAGAGAGTTCGCCGCCGGCGACAGACAGAATACTAGCGACACGATGATGGGCGATCCGAAACACCAAAGAGCTAAAAATGGCAGGAAAACGCAAAAAATTCTATCGGGACATCAAACAAATAAGTGATATCATAATATTTTTGGCTTATACAAGACCAGCGATGAATCACAAGCCACCGCTGAGTAGCTAATACTCTGGTTTCTCCAGACGGAGATGCAGGCGACGGTCAGATTTGTGTTTACATTTTTTATATTTGTGAAATTCATTTGCATCTTCTAGCAAATTGCTTAGTGGTATGTATAAGAATTGGTGTTAAAATGAAAGTATTGACCCACTGGAAGCGTTTTATGGACATGTATATTAAATTTATAGCTCTATCAGGTATATCCCCTTTAAGTTAGATAACCGTAGAGCGCTTATAAATGCGCGTGCCTTCACTATGGGACTATCTATGACTGTCTGAAAGCCTGCCTTTGAGAGGAGCATACGCGATCTACGGCTATCTAACTACACATATTTTAGTGACAGATTGGATCCCTCTATTAATGAAGGTTTTTCTACTGACATTATTCTCAGGTCATACTGCGGATTAGCCATCTTTATGGGTCTGCAAAGCGTCTGATGTAGACGCCAGCGTAGAAATTCTTCATGAAACGGTGCCAAACTCATTAGTTCCTGGAAGTCACTCAGCGGAAATAGCATATAGGTATATTTATATAATCCGCATGGCTCACCGCTCACGGGATTTTCCGTTGGTTAAACAGTACGCTAGCCGAGTGACGTCCAATCTGTTTATTTTCTAAGAATAGACTACGCCGCTTAAATTGCGTCCTAGTTCCGCTTCCGTTATTAGCAATGGCATACCTAACACCGGGAGGAGCCGAGTCACGAGCTGTGACTGATAGTGTATCATAGTTTATTTTATATAACGTAACTGTCATGAGTTTGTTTCTAGTAGTAATGATTTCTGTACACGCGCGATAATACACTCAAAACTAATGTGCACAAGCCTAATAAAATACATATCTGTACGCCCCTCTGTCCGTCAAGTCTTTTGTTCACCAATAGACGATATGTTGAGCTAAACCAAAAACTTAACCAAGATTGGAAACCGACAAACACGCAGACAAACAGCAAGACAACCAGACAGACAAACAGACAGACGGAGCCACTTGATATAATGGCGAAAAAGGCACAAACAGCATCCCCGTCCAACGGTTTAGTCCATTACCTATTGAAATTCCACGGTCTCACTTTCAAGGGTTCTACACAGGGAAATTGTTGAGTATTTTGAAACTAATTTGACTGGGAGCTGTGGCTGCCAGAATATTTTCTGCGTCGTAAAGAATATGCTGTTTCTGACCGCTACGCGTTAGAAGGTTAACTAGTGTCTTAAAATAGACATTTAAAGGCTGCACAAGTTCACGCAGTGGCCACGTTCTGAGTTTCCGAGATTCCGAGTTGAAGATATAGCCACTGGTCAATATTAGAGGGTGTAAATTATAAGCTAATTTACGGGCAGCAATTTAATATCGACCGTAGGAATCGGATCTGAGACGTGTTATTCACGCTGTCTCCTATGTGGCAGCTGTGTTTTTGTCAATATATAGTGACTTTATAGTAGATGCGACTTTATGAATGGGCTGCGAGTGCGGCGTTTGGGTGGGTGGGTTGTGTTGGGGTGAGGTGAGTGCTGGTATAGTTTTTAGATACTCCTCATCTGTCGTTATTTATCTTTAGCATATCATACTATTAACCTTTTAACCCTTGAATGAATTTGTTTTTAAAAATTTCAATTTGCTAATAGAAAATGTCCATTGGCAGACCAAGAGAAGACTATTTTTCAAAATTTACCACGGTTATCGAGCCAGTCATTTCAGCGGTAAGTTTTCAAAAATAGTCTTCTCTTGGTCTGCAAATGGACATTTTTCAAGACCACTGCAGAAGCCGTTTTTGGCTGATATGAGTGCTAAAAGTTTAAATACTCAGAACATCAGATGGGTGGAGTTAGCAATAGAGCCGTGCCCTATACCTCTAACACTCACCGGCAACTCAGGGGATATTAGCACGGTTCTTACACCCTCAAACCCCTGATCCGAATCTACCCTTAGTATCACTAATATATAGAACTTAGCCTAAGCATAGCATCAACCGAGGGATCAGGTCTGCTTTTCAAGTATATACGCCGTCATAATCAAATATGCCTACGTCACTTGTTAGCTGACGTCACAATCAAAATGACGTAAATCCATGACGAAGGTGGCAGTAGCATTATATACAGTTTATTAAACATCACTTTAAATATTTTGAAACTTATTTAACTGGGAGTTGGTGTTGCCATAGGCAGCAACAGCCCCAATTCAAATTGGCTTCAAAATTATAGGCAGTGGAATATGGGGGCAAGCGGGACGACAGCTGACAAATGTTCAAATCGATTACAACCCGCATAAGTGTTCCCGAAGTTTAGTTAGAAATGGACGGAGAATAGCTAACAATGCACGTGTTTATAGCGCATTTGAGGGTATGTAACCCCCAATTTGTACCTGAAATGTTTTGGGAAGGTTTTCAAGGACCTATTAAAATGGACCTTTCCAGTTTTAGCTATGCCCCGCCCACCTCTAGCTAAGCTCCATCCACACTTCGCCGGGTTGCGATTGGTCGATCCCCAAATGCCCTAACTATCAATTTCTTGAAAATTATAATGGTAGGCTGTTGAATATTTTGTAACTAATTTGACTGGGTGCTGTTGCTGCCTGTGGCAGCTACAGCGCAGTCAAATTAGTTTCAAAATAGAATATGTAGTAAATATTAAAGACAAACAATTCGTACAACAACGAATAGTCCGTCTTCAAATATGTGTTCGTGACGTACTTATCTACGTCATTCATGACGTCATAATGGCGTCATTCGTTATGATGTCATTCTACACGTCACGTAGTTGATTACGACGTCATATGATGGATTGATAAAGTTGAAAGGTACATTGTATGTATGTATGTTTGTATGATTACTGTATTCTGCGGCCGTAGTACAGCATACAGCGGCAACGAATCCTTAGCTTCCTTAGGTCCATTCTTGATTTGAGTGTACCGAGTCCTGTTTTCGCAAGGTCACCTCGCAGCACGCTTACCATTTTTCCTCTCCTGACTTTATATTTGCTGCAGTGACAAAGCTACTTGGGTGGCAACAGGGGAAAACTGCCACAAATGGAAAAAAAATGTGCCCAAATTATTTCGCCAAACTTTTATCACTCTAAGTGCAAGAAATAGCCTATCAAGACATCAGAGTTTCAAAATGTTTTCTAATACTACTCATTTCCATAAATGTCTGCCCAAATTAAGATACGTTTACACAAATTGTAGAAATTCCCTACCGTTTGCCCACACATATACCCAAATGGGGGAAATTTTCCACAGTTTGGACCACCTGAAAAAATCCTAGAATTGCTAGCTCCCAGTATGGTGAATTTCAAGTCTCTCTGTGCTGGTGTGTTTCCTGGCAATTTTAGCGCATGGCCAACCATGGACCATCTTTGCTGGGCGACCTTTACAGACATTGACGACGTATTACACATCTTGTATAGACCATCGTTGGAAAGTATGCCATCGGTGTCCAGTGATGGAGCGGATGTGTTTGCGGTGGCTGGCCAGCTTTTACAGTTATTTAATAAACATTCTGTTGAAAATTTTGAAACTAATTTGACTGTGCGATGTTGCTGCCATAGGTCCAATTAGTTTCAAAATATGCAACGGCTTAAATTGATATTGGGATTCTGTGAATTCAGGGTTCGATCGATCCAACACGGACAACTCGTGGGCTGAGCTTATTTAGAATAAGCGGGACATCACTAAAATGGATTTATCCATCGTGATATGGTGTTGGGATGCTTTGTGAAATATTGGTTAAATATACGTAAATACAGAGATGAAGATATTATATTACGAAAGCTCCGCTGATCACGATCTGCGTGAATATATTTTTGAGTGAAATGAATATGAAAATGTGTCTGTATCTATATACTAAACTAAGAATTTATTTACTCATGCAAGGGTGAGGTTAAAATTGAGCGACATAGGGTCTATTCGACCAGATTTCTGACCCTTTGACGTCAAACAGACGCCAGCACAGTATCATCGTGTTCATTGTGTAAGTGCTATTGGTAATTGGCATTGCTTTCTGGAACAATAGTTAACATACGCCGCAAATCATAATGGGAGTTATTACCATTAAGCGAGCTGAAACCGATGCGGTCTATTTCGCTTTTTATTGCGTGTCCCCAATTCATGCTATATTGGCATATATATAGCCCATTCATAAAATATTAATAGGCCGTGCCTATCCATTGTGCTTACAATACAGGTCATGTTAGGTACAGAACGCATACCTCGTGCGAGCACCTTATGGTCAGCACCAGAAGTTCTTCACTGTTTAAAGATAAGTGCAATGGCTGTCTAATGTAAGCCAATGGAGAAATAGAGCTTTGCCCCGCCCAGCCCTAGTTAATCTACATCCACACCTCACTTGTGTTGGGATCGATCCCTGAACTCATTGACTATCAATTTCCTGAAAACTATACAGCTAAGCTGTTGGATATTTTAAATCTAATTTGACTGGATGCTGTTGCTGCCTATGGCAACAACAGTGTCCAGTCAAATTAGTTTCAAAATATTCAACTGCATGTTTACTAAATAGTAAAGATATACAATTCGTACAACCTGACGAACTATTAAGCGTCTAAGACTGACTAAATCGAATCATCCATGACGTAATTACTTATGACGTCATTCCACATGTCACGTAGTTGATCATGACGTCATATGATTGATGATTAAACTGGAATCCTCCATTTACCTCTGGCCCATGAGATCGCAATTCCTTAACCATCTAATGGTTAAATTTGGTCATGAAAATTCAAATACTTGCTTATTGGTCACGTCAAGAGAGGACTATTGCCGAAAACTTACCACTGGAATGACTGTAAATGACTCAGTGATTTCTGTGGCAAAATTTAAAAAGAAATAGTTTTATCTTGGCCTGCAAATGAACATTCCTCAATACCACTGCAGAGGCCGGTTTTAGCAGGCTTCTTAGCGAAACGATTACGGTATGACGAAATTTAGCGACGTATGGTATATTCGACCCGCTTCTGAACCCTTTGACATGGGTGGGGTGTGGGGGTGATGCGATCAGTTGTCATAAAGTTATCTACCTTTGGACAAGAAAATTTTATAATAGGATATAGACAGACCATAGGCCCAGGGTATGCATGCCATATAGTATGGCAACTGGGCAAGCCATGCTGGAAGCACAATTGAGATTTCCTTTATCAGTAGGGTATTATTATCATTTGACTAAAAACTCGCAAAAGCGAAAAGCGTTTGCAGTCAGTCACAGATACCATCTGCTTTTCTGGTATGGAAGATTATGTTTCTTTAAAACAAGTGGTTATTGAACCACCTGACATAAGGGATTGCTATCTTGTGGCCCAGAAAGAGATATCATATGGTCAGTAACTTGTAGTAAGTGACCACCTGTCTTTAGTGACCGGTGGTCACCTGCCATGTGGTTATTTAACCCATTAACTCTTGTAATTATAGTGTCTCCGTTTTGTAACACATGCACATGAAAGGTGTTGAATACTTTGAAATTAATTTGACTGGAAGCTGTTGCTGCCACAGGCAGCAACAGCTCCCAGTCAAATTAGTGTCAAAATATTCAACAGGATAGTCCTTATATTATAAAAACATTCTTATTTCTAGCCTCTGAGTATTAAAGGGATGAGACAGGATTGATGGTAATGATACATTGCCAGATAAACAAGCGTTAGCAGTTATTAGTTAGTCACTATCGATCAGAAATCACATTGAGATTATTCGCTGAGTCACGTGAAATCAATCCGCCAGCAGTGCGATTCATCATCTACCAGATGATAAGGACGGGTACTGTTTGTTTACTTCGCGACCATGACGACACGCACCATCGGATGCTGACTTGTCTTGCAGGATCTCGCGCAATACGAGTTTCGATCTAGGAGCGGAGATAGGTTTTTATTTCGCCGATAGCGATGTTGTGCAAGATTTATAGAGTATTGATTGATGTATCATTTGCGCACTCTGTTATTGGCTATTGGTCTGTGCGCCGTTTATCAACTGGTACGTTAATCAATCGCCGTTGACAAACTGGTGCGTCTATATCCAAGCACTGAATGGTAAGCCTACTACGCCGTTGACCAACGGGTGTTGTAATAACAAATTGAGTATTGGGTCTTTCCATTTGACAAACGGATGTATCGATCTCCAAGTAGGTAATGATTCTGCCGCATTAGCCATCATCGCTAGATAGCCACATATTACGGTCTATTAGCATTGGCGGGTAATCGAACCAACAACTGGCGACTACGCATATGTGGGCTCTGATGCTAGGCGCTGTCATCAGTTGTGAGTTCGACTCCCTGTCAATACCATGAACATTAGCGATATAATGTAGAGCGCATTTTGCGACGCTTTTGTCATTACTAAGGACGATATCTGAATTTGTATCTCTCGAACTAGTACAGCGACGGTTGTCTTTCCTTTAAGAACAGATGATGTGAACTTCACTAGCAGCATATTCCAAACCATTGCCTGCTAATCCAGGTTATTCGGCGGTGGGATGGGGGCCGGTACTGGATCAATGCCGGACCAACTCATCCGGGTAATGGCTCAGTACTGGCCCTGTAACCTGCGTTAACCATTGGTGGATATTCCAGCCAAGCATCGATGATGAGTGCTACCCCACAGCCGTGCAAACAAACTCTCGATGTAACCATGCCTTTCTGATTCACAAGCTGGCATGTTGACTGCTTTGGTTTTAGTTTCTCTGCCATGTGCAATGTATTGCCGAAATCCTACAAGAGTTCCTCCGCCTCAACTGTTGGCGCCATTTTGCTTAATGATGCGAAAACTGTTTGGAATCTGGTACTCTTATTGACGAGGGCATAAGGCCCCACTCCCTTGCTTGCGACGAAGAAGTACCGTCACAGGCAGCAATCTTCTGTCTAGTCAAGGAAAGGTATCAATCTTCATTGCATTGATGTAGCATTGGTTTCCTTGTGCCCTGGTGCCAATCTTCAAGCAGACTATGGACATGGCGCTGTGCTATGGGAGAATAACAGCAGGATATCAGCATCGGAAGCTCTGATAACAATGTCTGCATACGGGGACTTGTCGGCCTCGATCATATGAAGGTTCACGCTGGTGTTTCTTTGTTTCGACGTGATTATATTTTAGATAGATTCCCATTGTTATAGGGCTTGGTCTACTAAGATGCACTTGAGTTGCAGATGGTGTTGATTCTCTTTCTCTTTCTGAATTGAAAATTA
Source organism: Chaetoderma sp. LZ-2023a (assembly GCA_034401795.1). Lineage (NCBI taxonomy): Eukaryota > Metazoa > Mollusca > Caudofoveata > Chaetodermatida > Chaetodermatidae > Chaetoderma > Chaetoderma sp. LZ-2023a. The sequence goes on along the minus strand of CM067371.1, from coordinate 73,742,170 downwards.
TGTGGATCCAGCTGACATAAAGTGCCAAAATTGCGAGACGGGGGAATATGTCTAGCACGAGGTCAAGCACTGGATGGAGATATTTTACCTCTCACAATTGTAGCACACCCGCCATGCTTCACGCTCCAATACCCAACGTTGCTGAAGTTCACCACATTCCTCAATAAATTTCCTGATTTCACCGAATAGACACATGCGAATGTGGAATACCCAGAATATTATTAACGGAAGGTCGCATATGATCTGATCTCTAACTTGATTGGACTTTATACATAGACTTAATGAGACCATATGTGACCAGACCATGCGTCCTGTCAGATCCATCTGTACATTTTTTAGATGTAATGATGTATGCATAGTTTCCGCCACACAGTTAGCTTTTGTGGCATAGCTGTTCAAGTTCAGGCAGTAATGAACAACCTGCTCTTATACTCTGTCTTAATGAACACACGTGTGGAAGTCATGGCGGATTTGAGCGGTCCTCGAATCTATTGCATGCCTTGATCATGAACAATCTGGGAAACACTGGGATATTGACTGCATGAGCACTGCATATGCATATTTGACCTTTCCATTCAGAACACTTTTTTGATACATTACAATTTCTATTAAGGGAAAATCCACGTTTTTTGTCTTCTCGATTTAGATGATAGAGTTTGAGATGGATGCCACTTCAAATTTGAGGCCCCGCCGAGTACATCGGCTTCTAAGTCCATTATTTGATCGAATATGTTACCATGTGGATTGTTGGGACCTGAAAGTAAGGAAAAGTTCATTGTAAATGTCACAAACGTTCCCCATGGAATGAGCATTCATTGCTATGGATCCTTTATCCCATAGTGTGAATGACATCAAACCGCCAAACCACCAAGTATTCATAATTACAGCAGGACGGATCCTCATAGCCCTGATCATCTAAACTCAGGGATCTGGATTAAGGCATGCATAAACCTATTTGTACTCAGACGAAATTTTGTTCACCATTTCCTGACATTTGATTGGTGTGATATCCTTGATAAGGTACCTTACCATCGGTTAGCTGATTAACCATCCTGGCGGTCCAATCTATCGTGTTGTCACCACATAAATAGGTGTTGGTACAGTGCAAAACAATTTGCTAGGAACTATGTTATGCTAATATTTTCGAAGTGTCATCCAATCGATAGGGAGAAGCTACCACATTGATAGAGCAGAGGTCCTGGCCCAGATGTCACGTTATTCATTGTGGACCTGGCTCAGATTGATTAATTTAATAGATGTCCTGATCCAGATGCAATTACATTCATGGATGTCATGCATTAGATGCCATCCCATTCACAGAGGCTATGACTCAGATGTCACAACATTCATACAGGTCCTGACCCATATAACATCCCATTCATTGAGATGATGGCCATTCATTGCGGTCATGGCCCAGATGTCACCCTATACATACAGGTCCTGGCCCATATATCATCCCTTTCCTAGAGGTCCTGGCCCAGATGCTATCCCATTCATACAGATCATGGTCCATATGCTATCCCATCATTGAGATCATTGTGCAGATACTATCCCATTCATAGAGGTCCTGGCCCAGATGCTATCACATTCATAGAGGTCCTGGTCCAGATGCTATCCCATTCATAGAGGTCTTGGCCCAGATGCTATCCCATTCATAGAGGTACTGACCCAGATGATATCCCATGCATATACGTCCTGGCCCAGATGCTCTCCTATTAATAGATGTAATGGCACAGATGCTATCCCATTCATAGAGGTCTTGGCCCAGATGCTATCCCATTCATAGAGGTACTGACCCAGATGCTATCCCATTCATATACGTCATGGCCCAGATGCTCTCCCATTAATAGATGTAATGGCACAGATGCTATCCCATTCATAGAGGTCTTGGCCCAGATGCTATCCCATTCATATACGTCATGGCCCAGATGCTCTCCCATTAATAGATGTAATGGCACAGATGCTATCCCACTCAGAGAGGTCATGGTCCATATGCTGTCCCATTCATAGAGATCATGTCCCAGATGCTATCACAGTCATAGACGTCCTGGCCCAGATACTATCACAGTCATAGACGTCCTGCCCCAGATGCTATCACAGTCATAGACGTCCTGGTCCAGATACTATCCCATTCATAGAGACCCTGGCCCAGATGCTATTCCATTCATAAAGGCCCTGGTCCAGATGCCATCTCATTCATAGACGTCCTGGCCCAGATGCGATCCCATTCATAGAGGTCCTGGCCCAGATGGTATCCCATTCATAGATGTCCTGGCTTAGATACTATCCCATTCATACACGTCCTGGCCCAGATGCTATGCCATTACTAGAGGTAATGGCACATATGCTATCCCATTCATAGAGGTCCTAGCCCATATAGCATTCCATTCATAGATGTCCTGGCCCAGATGCTATCCCATTCATAGAGGTAATGGCCCACGTGGTATCCCATTCATAGAGGTTCTGTCACATATATTATCCCATTCATAGAAGTCCTGGCCCAGATGCTATCCCATTCATAGATGTCCTGGCTTAGATGCTATCCCATTCATATACGTCCTGGCCCAGATGCTCTCCCATTCATAGAGGTCCTGGCCCATATATCATTCCATTCTTAGACGTCCTGGCCCAGATGCTATCCCATTCATAGAGGTCCTGGCCCATATATCATTCCATTCTTAGACGTCCTGGCCCAGATGCTATCCCATTCATAGAGGTAATGACCCACATGCTATCCCACTCATAGAGGTCATGGGCCATATGCTGTCCCATTCATAGAGATCATGACCCAGATGCTATCCCATTCATAGACGTCCTGACCCAGATACTATCACATTTATAGAGGTCCTGGTCTAGATGCTATCCCATTCATAGCGGTCATGGCCCAGATGCTATGCCATTCATAGATCTCATGGCCGAGATGCTATCCCACTCATAGAGGTCATGATCCAGATGCTATCCCATTCATAGACGTCCTGACCCAGATGCTATCACATTTATAGAGGTCACATCCTAGATGCTTTCACATTGATGGAGGTCCAGATTCAGCAGCCACCTCATTCATAGAAGTAAGTCCTTGCTCAGAAGTCATTCCATTCACAGGTCCAGTTTAACGAGTTGCATCATTAATTGGTGTCCAGGCAATGAAGTCTCCTCATACATAGAGGTCCTGGTACATATATGGAAGTTCTTCACGGCAGGTCTTAACAGCAATCAAAGTCGATGAGCTTTAACGATTTTATAAAGCAAACTTTGACGATTATAGAATTGAATATTCTAGAAACCATGGTCCGAAAAGTAGCTTCTTATCTACAATCTTCAGAATAGTAGCTCCTACGTGATAGAAATGATCACGCAGGGTTGGACCAATGTATTGCATAGTGCAAGAGGACGTGAATAGGGGTTTTGTGTCTGGATGGTGCGATGTGTCCGAAAAAAGATTTGTGAAAGATAGCTGCTTCCAGAGTCTAGTCAATTAGACTAGGATAATCCAACATGCTTGGGTGATACTGCACCGATACTGGGCCGTATTGACCATGTCCCGTACCGGCCCAATAAGGGTTGTTAACTATTGATGTTCTACGAGTCTGCAGCCAGTATTCCTGAAATTAAATTCAGCTGGAATTTTACGTATATATGTGCAGGCGGCGGGAGGTGAAACTGTACACCAGGCGAAGTAAGACACCTCTGTTTCGAACCGTGGTGGCGTTGCGCACCACTTTGACCCCTGGATCCGCCACTCTCTGTAGCTATTGACGCATCATATGGTAGATGAATTGTGGTTCAATTTGAACGTGAGAATAAATTCGTACGGAATCATTAATTAGTGCCCCACCCACTCCCGCCCCACCCCACCCCTAATGGAGGAATCTATTTTTAGATATGCTCTGCCCATCTCTACTTAAGCTCCGTCCATCCTCTGCGCGTGTTGGAATCTATTTATATACACTGAATCCCGAATTCCCAGAATCCTAATGGTGACTACACAGCCTTTGGCAGCAACAGCGCCCAGTCGAATTATTGATCAAAGTCGATGAGCTCTAACTTATTGTTTATTAAATAGTAAACACGTGTAATTGGTACAACAACGCTCAGTCCGTCATCAATTAAGCGTTCGTGGCGAACTTAGCTACGCCATTCATGACATTAGTGATTATGACGTAAGCCTACACGTCGCGTAGTTGAGTATGACGTCAGATGATTGGATTCCTCAATTAACTCTTTAATCACTAAAAAATAAAGTCGTCTTGTTTTCCTCATAGCGATTTTATGCAAAATCTAATTTCAACCTATGTGTCTAAGGACTGCACGAAATTAAATAGACGCGGCTACTAATCCTGAACAAGTAAGTTATATGGCAGTATTCACCAATACTGTGAAGTAAGATATCTATATCCTATATCAGGATATTTGTTCTAGCATCTATAGTCCACGCCTAGTATGGATCAAAGCATAGTGTAACGCGCCCCTTGAATGAATGCGTCTATGCAGGATCCACAATAGTTATTAGACTACATCCGGATCATAATACATGTATGCAAATGATATATCGGGTATAAACAGTTTATCTCCTGTTTTGACCGTGTTTGTGCCAGTCTTACATGCGTTCACGCCGCTTAGTTATTGCAATAATAAACCAATACATTTTGCCAATAGCTTATTATTGCAAGTTGAGGAATGCTGCTCAGAAATTGAAACAAGTTGTTCCCCTGTCATAGTATTTAGTAAGATGTCTAACCGCGTCTCTTGACAAAATTCGCAAATACTTATAAAGATGGACTAGTCTCCAATCTTATTCTTGTCGCAGATGCTGAACGTTCTTTTTCTATATAAATTATTTTCGGTCCCCCTTTCCCCGATTGAAATAACGTTGTTGCTAGTCCAAAATCTTCTAAATTATCTGTTCTATTTCTATTATTAATTAAATAAAAAAGATAACCTTCTGTTTCAAAATTGTAAAATAGTACGCGTATATAGTTTGCCTTTCCTGGAATTATCCGCGCGTATTTGCCATGCTTGCATAAATTGATTTCTCACGCTTTTAAATTCAATTCAATTCAATTTATTTAGACCCAGGTTACAAAGTGACATATGGGGAATGGTGAATTTACAAACGTTATGACGGTGAAATATTATCATAATTAACATTAACATCATCATAGTTATAATTCATCATTAAGTTCTATTCACACAGGCGCGACGCGACACGACGCGACACGACGCGACACGACACTACAAAATCGCTCAAAACGTATTTTCATTGTACTGTTCCCACATGCGCGACACGACACGACCATGTCGCTGCGTGACTCGCGACATGCGGCAAAATCAAATCCAGAGTGATCTTATCGCCTGTCGGCGCGACAAATTAACAAGCTAGCCAATCACGAACGCGTTTTTTTCTACGCCATACAAAATTAATTTTGCCACGTATTGCATGTCGCCTGTCGCGTCACGTGTGTGTGAGCCAAACACAAAAATGTGTCGTGTCGTGTCGCTATGTCGTGTCGTGTCGCGTCGTGTCGCGTCGCGCGTGTGTGAATAGAGCTTAAGCCTTACTGCCGTTTATATCATCATTATCATCCGATTCATCCACACTATCTATGTTACTAATTAACCATTTCATGACGAAGCCGGCCAAAACCGACCTCTGCAGTGGTAGTGAGGAATGCCCATTTGCTAATCAAGAGAACACAAGTCTGGATCGCTCACCACTAGAATTACAGGCTAGATAACCAGGTCAACCATTCCAATGGTCAAATGTAAAAAGGCAATCCTCCCCTGACACGCAAACGAACATTCAATAAGAAAATATTTAGCGGCGGCGGCGGCAGCGGCGGCGGCGGTGGCGACGGCGGATATTTAGCAATGGCTGCTTGTATTCATTTGGTTAATGGTGTGCAATGTTTGGTTTGACGCATTTGGTGATATGCTTGATTAGCAGTGTGTATGCCAACCCACCACCCCCCCCCCTCCACCCCGCCCCCACTCCACCCCCGCCGCCTACCCCCACCGCACCCCTCCCCCACCCCACCGATTTTACACCTCTAACCTGTGCCAATAACGCTCCTAACAAGAAATTCAAGAGAGTGGTTGTGAGCTCCGTGGTCAGCCTATATAATGTTGAGTTCAAAAGGTGTGCGTACTTGTTTAGGGGGTTTGACTTCTCGAACTGCGAAATACGGAGGTTCGTTGACGAAGACTCTCGGAAATTACTCATTAAATCCATTTTCATCATCTGAGTAACGCTAATTATACTTAGATCACCTGTCACAGTATTATACGGCAACATAACACATAATAAACTCTAGCGTCACCAATGGATGAATCCAATCTGCCATTCAGGTATATGACACCATAATGAATTACGTTACCTGTAGATTGACGTCACAATCAAAATACCTTCCGAACCTCCGTCACGAATCTTAAATGGTACGTCAGTTGTACGAATTGTATGTCTTTGGTTTAAACGTGATTTATTTTGTTCAGATGGAAGCACGATAAGACTTAGAGTCTTATGCCCGTGTCTCCCATACACATACAGATTATACAAAACTTTGTTACAACAAAATGGCGGCAAATCATAATAGTTTAATTAATTGTGGTCTATTAGTGTGCATACGTGTGTGGATGTTGAGTGTGAGGTGGGGGAGAGTAGGAAGAAAGACCGAGAAAGAGAGAGAGGGGGGGGGGAAGGAGGGGAGAGAGGGTGAGAGATAGAGAGACCGAGGAATAAGATCAAATGGAAGAATAGCAGAGGTGAGC
>CM067371.1:73653848-73732405 GCA_034401795.1 Chaetoderma sp. LZ-2023a | reverse complement strand
ACGACACGACGATGTTGGTGCCTTTATTTACTCACACACCCACAACCTTATCGTCCGACATCTGATCATTTTTAGGCAAAAGATGCTTTTCTCTTACTATCTATTTGTGTCTGTATCTACAAAGCAGTAACTAGTAATGTTTGAATTTCACCCAACAAATCATTGAACTTTTCATTCTGATTTCATACACTCGGGCCTTTCAATCTGGACTCTGTGTGTTGTGTTAGGGGGTACGCATGAGGAAATTTGTGTAAAGCTGTAATGAAATTTATTGTTACCCACGTGAAAATAAAACTCCGAATTCGAAATAATAAATGTCATGTTGAATAATTTTTAAGCTAACTGGAGGCTGCTGTTGCTTCCCAAGGGAGTATCATCTCATATCAGCTTACTTCAAAATATCTAGCAGCTTGTTGTGCATAGTTAGTTTGAAATTGATAATTAGAGTTGAAATGGTTATAACGGAAGACTATGATTCCATATTGTTCATATGGGGATTGAAATAGATTGCTTATCCTGGAGATGGATAAATGTGCGTGTAAAACGATCCTACAGTACAGTTACGATGTTTCAGAAACACAAACAGAAACATGTTATTAGTATTATTTTGAACACGATGTAAGAAATCTTCTGTTGAATATTTTGAGCGTAATTGGATTGGAAGACATTGCAGCAACGTCTTTCAATCTAATTACGCTCAAAGTACGTTTTATTTTGTTTTTGTGACATTATTTCTGCGCAGTACTGATTCCGAGTTAACCCTTAAAATCGAGTGGCCAGGCACGACGGACTTGTGACGTGGCACAAATATTATGTTGAAATTAATTTAGCTGGAGGACCGATCTTCCAATCAAATTATTTTCAAAACTTTTAACCGCGTCACTGTATGACTGCATTAAAGTGATTTGGTAATATAGCATTGAAAGGGCTGAGATAGTCAACCTCGCCGATGCTCTTGTTCTCCCATCCTCATCCATCTTTTCGATTACGCGTATGTCAGAAAAAGGGCGCGACCCCGGGCGTGGCTGCCCGTCAAGCCGCATACTCATACACCACACCTACTCTCCCCACCCCAAGCCCTCCACAAATCCAATTACGCATCTAGTCAGAATGCATCTGGTCGGCCTAGGGTAGCCTTATAGGTCACCAGGTCGTGAATTTACGAAGACCGGGTGAATCACACAAATCGGGACAGTACACAGTGGCAGGTGCCTGTCCAGTGTTCGGCCGCGCCAAGGATTGACTCCAATTTCGTTAAGTTCAACTCGATGGGCAGAATCGTCTTACGGTGAAAAGAAATTGTGCCATCGCATGTTTGTAAACATGGCCCCCCCCCCCACCTCCTCACCCCAGACCACCCACCCCACTACCAACTCTTCCCCCTCAACCCAACCCCGATAATACGGGTTTAATGGGACGGCGCGGGGACCAATATAGAATTTGATATCCGTACGTCCGTTGGTTAAAATATAACAGTTTGTATTGGAGCACTGTCGCGCCAATGTTAAAAATAGACAATGGTCCCTTGTGCCGTTGACCAACGAGCGCGCCAATATCAAATTTGATATTGACCCGCGCCGTTTCTCAGCGGTGCAAATTCGATATTAGCATGTTACATTGCCACAACTAATTAACACAGGATATGTATAAACTAATACAATGCAGTACTGAATTCAGCAGTCTAAGAGCACATAACACCCCACCCCCACCACACCACCCCCACCCCGCCACCCCAACACCCCACCCACCCCACACCCACCCCACTTTACACACCCCGTCCTCATGCGCGCGCATCCGTGTTTGCAATCTAATAGACATCGTTGCGCGTTGCGATTGTTGCCTTCTCATCACTTTGGATGATGTTGATGATGCTGCTTACCAATTCATGAATCCAATTTCAATCATATGACGTCATAGTCACCTGCATGATCAATTACGATTTCGTCCGTCTTAAGGGCTTAATATTCCGCCAGGTCGTACAAATTGTATGTATGTACTATTTAATAAACATGCTGTTGAGTATTTTGAAACTAATTTGACTGGGCGCTGTTGCTGCCATTCAGCAGCTTATCGGTATAGTTTTATGGAAATTGAGATTCAGAGAATGCAGGGATCGATCGGTCCCAACGCGAGCAAAGCGTGGATGGAACTTAGCTAGAGATGGCTTATAACGTTTAACGCAGCCCTAAATACGTATGACTCTCTCTCTCTCTCTCTGTCTCTCTCTCTCTCTCTCTCTCTTTCTCTCTCTCTCTCTCCCCCTCCCTCCCTCCCTCCCTCCCTCCCTCCCTCCCTCCCTCCCTCCCTCCCTCTCTCTCTCTCTCTCTCTCTCTCTCTCTCTCTCTCTCTCTCTCTCTCTCTCTCTCTCTCTCTCTCTCTCTCTCTCTCTCTCTCTGTTTGTAATTGTAATAATATGCTGGCAACAACTTTTGGATCAAATTACATTCAAAGAAAGTAATATCTCATATCGAATGCTTTGAATTTATCTATGTTTCTTGAATATATCGACCACCGTAACGAACGAATGGCAGATGTGACGACGGTAGACAACATGACCAGGTGTTTTTAATTTAGTAAATTAACACCAATTATGTCTGTATAATTGCGTTAATAAGAAACGCGTATGTGGCGTGTGCCTGCATCCGTGCGCGTGTGGGTGCGTGTGTGCATGTGTGCGCGCGCGCATGCGCATTGGATAGTGTGTCTGGTTTGGTAACAAAGATCTCAGTCTAGGGACGAGCCAGATGGCGGGTGGAGATTAGAAAATTTGGTTATTTCGGTAATGAAATTATGTCAACCAGAACCGCGCGTCCCAATGTATTTTTTCGCATGCTTCAAGCATGCCAGAAAGCTATGTTTGAGAACAAGGAAGTATTTACTAAACGCTACTGAGAAAGAAGTTCTTATTATTTTGAAACGAATTTGACTGGATGTTGATGCTGCAATTGGCAGCACTATCCACCCGTCAAATTGTAATAAAAATACTTTCAAGTATCATGTTTAATTATCTATTTTGATATGAGCGTTTTGGTCAAATAGCCGACGCGAGTGGTTAATAGATTGCAACGCCACATTGACCCTGAGGGATAATTGTCCGAAATGCAAACGAGGATTTTAGCTGTGAGCGCGCGAAAGTGCAATACGAATCATTTTGACTGGAAGATGCACAAAAGTTGTCCTGAAACTGGACTCGCAGCCGCGTCAATTCACCCCCGGGATATCGCTTACAATCCGGACCCGCCATCCACCGCCATCACGCGAGGCTCGGAACTTTTGACCCTGAGTTTCAATAGTACTGAGATTAAATACACGAAATGGCACGCTTCGCCACTATTGTTGGCCTGTACAATAATACACGAGGTCAGACGAAGTAGTTCGCCAATCTTCTGTTGTTGATAAAATTTAACCACATCTTCCTCACAATAAGCCATAAATTCTAGATATATTAGAAATATTTAAAACAGTTCTACCTAGTATTTGGACACCGACTTAACCGAGAGTTATTGGGCAGTAATAACATTCAGTCTAATAGTGTTCAAAATATTGAGATATGTTTATATACATAAAAATTTACGGCGTGCATTCAGGCGAGAATCGCAAGTTAACACGAGTGCAGACGACAGGTGCGCACTCACAGCTTAGCAGAAGATGGTTGGTTGAACAGGGGCAACAGGTGTTCCCATTTCGACACGACCATGGCGGCAACAGCCTTTCAGAAGATGCGCATTTGATCTGCATTTATGGGTGCAAATCCTGGTTTGGAAGGGTATTAGATAGATTAGATACCCATACCTTTAGGCCCGTGGCAGGGTTGTCCAGGGGCAGGGTTGTCCAGGGGCAGGGTTGTCCAGGGGCAGGGTTGTCCAGGGGCAGGGTTGTCCAGGGCATTACCTCCTCATGTATTAGAGCTTCAATATAAGTCTAAAGGCGATAGAAATGTCCAAACTCAGTAAATGTACTCGAAATGTAGGAAATTGCTTTACAGAAGTTCTAATTTGAAAAATTTCCGCTGGAAGACCATCTGGATTCTCTGTCACATGCTCTTCGGAAATATTGTATACGAATTGTATGAATTTGCTATTAAATAATCATGCTGTTGAATATTTTGAAACTAATTTGACTGGGCGTTGTTGCTGCAATAGCACCCAGTTGAATTAGTTTCAAAATATTCAACAGCTTACCTGCATAGTTTTCCTGGAAATTGATAGTTAGGGAGTTCAGAGATCGACTGATCCCAACACGGACGTGGTGTGGGTGGAGCTTAGATTAAGATGGGCGACACATCTAAAAATGGAAAGGTGCCTTAGCTGAAGCATGGTTTAATCGCGAGATAACATGGTCTAAGCTTCTCCAAACTTAAGAGGGAAAGAAACCGACTCGTAATATTCTGAGGAATTTATACAATCGCAGATTACTAGAATACCAGGTCAAATACGGACCGGTATTGGATCTGTACCGGCCCAGTAACCTTCGCGTTCGGAGTGGCGTCATAAATTGATCTATCCCACCTACCATTGATTCTGTTGGGTTGGTGAGAATTTGAATTTTGTGAATATTAGTTCATTTTTTTAGGGGCCCAAATATCTTGTGAACATGATATGAGCACACACGTGTCTGAAAAGAAAACGTGTGAAAAAAAATAGGCGTAAAAACATGCAAACCATTTATAACTACAAATTGGTAACGGTGCAAATGATGTTAGTGAATAATATTATAACGCTTGAAATTCCATATCTCGTTTTCATGACAACTACAGGAAAGCTGTTGAATATTTGGAAACTATTTGGCTGGAACATATTGCTACCATAGGAAAGCGAAGCTCCCAATCTAATAATTAGTTTCACAATATGTCCAAAGCACATCTATGACTAATGTTCTATTAGGCACTTGGTCAATGACGCGGTATAAGGGAGACAACTCGTTATGATCGGGGACCCCCCGTTTAGATATAGCCGAGAGTTCTGCTCCCATTCCGTAAGTGTAGGGCCTTGTAGTAGTAGTAGTAGTAGTAGTAGTAGTAGTTTTTATTATTGTCAAGCATTAGTTCTATGAACCCTTATTATTGAACCCTGTCCTAGACAACACACTGGCACTAGGATTTAGCTCAATCATCATCTGGAATGCAATTTTACCCTTTTTCAATTTTTTCGACCCGAGTTGGGCCCGAACTGGCAATTCTATGGTGCCTTTCGCCTAGCGTTTGGGAGGCGAGTGCTCTACCACCAGACCAGCATCCAGAGGACAAGAATCCTCTTTCAACGGATAGGCTTTCAACCACCCGTCTCACAACCATAAGAATTACCTGGAACTTTGATGGTGTACATGCCAGATATTCTTACCTTTACATTTCTGAGATCCCTCCTGCTAGATAACTAGGCACTCGCGCAGCAGCAGTAGTAGCAGCAGCAGCAGCAGCAGCAGCAGCAGCAGCAGCAGCAGCAGCAGCAGCAGCAGCAGCAGCAGCAGTAATCGTAGTACAACCTTATTGTCAGAAATGTGATACTAGCTCTATTATAATACATATACAGTGATATAACAAACAAATTGCAATACTTGAGCATAAAGGCATAATATGCTTAAAGATATGACGAGAACAATGCGGACATCCCACGTGGCCAACATTTCATCCCATAGTCCGAATTCTGACAATTGATCTTTTCAGTTTATCCCTCCATCATATGGCGTCATAATCAACGACGTGACGTGTGGGATGACGTCATAATCATTACGTCATGAATAACTCGATTTTTTAGTCTGTCTTAAAGGCTTACTAGTCCGTTAGGTTGTTTGCATTGTATGTCCTTACTAGTAAATAATAATAATAATAATAATAATAATAATAATAATAATAATAATAATAATAATCATGCTGTTGAATATTTTAAAACTAATTTTTTCTGGCCGTTGTTGCTGCTGTTGGCAGCAACAGCACCCAGTCAAATTAGTTTCAAAATATTCAACAGCTTACCAGTATAGTTTTCTGGGAAATTGATAGTCAGGGAGTTCAGAGATTGATCGAACCCAACACGAGCTGGGTGTGGCTGGAGATTAGCTAGAAATGGGCGGGGCATAGCTAAAATAGAAAAGGTCCATTCCATGCACTATGTTGATGTACTTTAATGAGCCAATATCTTACAGGGTAAACGATAGGGAGCCGTGTCAGTCTGTAGTAGTCAGTAGAGACAATAAAAACAGGATTCCAAGGCAGCGCCATTCAAGATCAACCCAATTCATCTCGATGAACCCTCGTACACAAATGTACCTCGTCAGGTGAAGCTGATGCCCACTGAAGCAAATCTGTGCGCGAAAGCCCGACAAAACCAATCATGATAGTCCCAAAAGGCACCCCACCCCCACCCACCATCCAGTTCCCGCTAACAGCTTACATGAAAGGTTGAATGCAATTCATATAATAGTGTTCACGGGACGAGAGCTAATTCTCGATCTGCCACATTAGGAATATAAGGCAAGTAGTTATAAAATAAGTGTTTCAGAACAGAGGGTTGTGAGAGCCGCGGATCGCAGATCGGCGGCTACAGGAGGGGAGGTGGGCTGTCAGAAATAGGGATACAGTAATTATACACATACATTCCACACATTCTAACTCGGGATTATGTCCCGAGAAAATATGCGATGCGCCTAAAGCACACAAAATAGTTAACGCTTAAAACACTATCTCGCTGTTGTTATCCGTTGGATGTAATATGCCAGTTATCAGTAGGTCTGCGGCTAATAACTAGGCCATAACATCTTATCTAGGCGCTGTTATAGTGTAGCTGACTAGTGATTGAATGTCAGTGGACTGTCTCTCTGTCGGTCTGTCTGTTTGCCCCCAAGCCGGCCGAGGGTGGTGGGCTGTCAAAACAGAGGCGTGATAACGTTGCAGCAGCTCGTTCGAACACCCATTTAGAGACACATCCTTAGTGGTATACCGATCAACTGTGATCAACCACACATTACATGGTCCGAATGCCCATTTAGAGACACACATTCTACATGGTATACCGATCACCTGTGACCAACCACACATTACAGGGTATAATCTTCCAGAGACGAATCTGATCAACGTTGCGTACCATAGGTTACCCTGAAGAACTATGGAGTTGCATGCATGGTGTAGGCTGTGCGGTACGGCAGGAAAAGGTGGCAAGATCATTACATGACTAGGGCGACTATGCAAATAGATCGCTTGAGTGCTGGAGAGCTTCTCCTGACCTAACAATCCCAACAGTAGTAGACGAGTTACTCGCCCGAAATCCACCAACAATACAGGAGTTAAGAGGCTATCCACTGACAGAAATGGCATTAATGGAATTATGGAAGTATTTACATGACCTGTCTACAGTTATGCTATCGAGTTAGAACAAGAACATCTCGACGAGGCTGCTCAGACAAATACGTAGTCATGGCCAGTGTCACATCGGAATGAGGGGATTACCCAGAGACCTTACCAGCTGCCTTGGCAATGCTCACTTGGCAGAACGCTAAAGTGACTACCATCTGCACCATGGCAGACTCTGGCATGTGCACAGATGGCACAGATGATCTACTGCCGCATCGGCTGCAGACAACCACGTCCAGATCTTTCTGCATCATAGAAGTGGTAGACAGACTCAATTTCCTCACGTGGGTGAAATCGGTCGTAGATATTTTTCTACAGATGGTCACGGAAGGGATTGTACTGAGGCACATCTCGGAAGTGGGCCCACTTGGCATCTAATATCATGACTGCCTGTGATGCAACCACCACAGGTATGAGCAGTAGTATAACCAGCATCCTATACATGGAGGGTTAAACCGAACAAGGTGAACCCCTCGAGAAATATCTATATCAGATCAAGCCCTGTGCCGGCCTCGATGCTGATCTTCATGCTTTCAGGGGCAGGACTTAGCTGCTTCACTTTACCACCAGCTAGAAGCCACAGCTCTAGCACAATATGGGTTGTTTGCGGACTTGTGAGCCCGACACGCTCGAGCAGCTTCACTGAGCCATTTGCCTTCGAGGAGTACGACACACCCTCTATCTGCAGGATGCCATCCTAAATATTGATGGCTTCCTCTGGTCCATCAAAGGGCCGACGCAGCAGGAGCTTTCCTCAAGTGACCCCAATCTTATCACCCACTGCAATTAGGGTTGTTCCCTGTCCTATATATGTCAGGAAAGATGTCCCCTAGTTATAAAGTTTCCGGACCGTGCCATCTTTCGTCACAACAGTAGACAGTGGGGTGACATCCAGGTCAATAACCGCTGGAGATCTAAATAGTGGCACCCATGCTCGCCAATTACCACCAGGTCCAGCGCGGTACCTCACGGCATTCTTTTCGAGGACTACCTGCAGCTGTTTCGCCGGGGTCAACACCACATCATCATATGATATCGGTGGGGGCATGCTTCAGTTGGTTCTAAGACATGAAAGCTGAGGTCAGCGTCCAAGGTGTTAACCTCCTCAACCTTGTCTAGTGACTGTTCTATCAGGTGGTGGAGGATGAATCTTCTTCGGGAAGTCATAGTGGAACACTATTTTGTCTCCATCCCTCTCTGGACCCAGACGCTCGAGACATCCTTTAGGTCAGTGAGCAGCTCTACACTGATCTGATTTAGAATTATTTCATCATGATAGACAATAACACGGGGCTTGAAAATCAGGAGATTCTTAAAGGGATTTCATGAAACGTTAGCATTAATAGAACTTTCCAAAGTTTATCAATCCATCATATGACATAATCAACTACGTGACATGTAGGACGACGTCAATATCATGACGTTATGAATTATTAAAAATAGTCTGTCTTTAGCGTTTACTAGTCCAACATGTTGTACGAATTGTATGTCTTTACCATTTGATAAATATTCTGTTGAATATTTTGTAACTAATTTGACTGGACGTTGTTGCTGCCTATGGCAGCAACAGCGTCCAGTCAAATTAGTTTCAGAATATTCAACAGCTTACCTGTATAGTTTTCTGGAAATTGAGAGTCAGGGAGTCCAGAGATCGATCGATGCCAACACGAGCGAGGTGTGGCTGGAGCTTAGCTATTGATGAGCTGGGAATAGCTAAAAATGGAAAGGTCCATTGAATCAGATCGATTTTTCCCTTCACTATTAGTACGAAGATATTTCACCATTTTCCAGTACATTGAAGGATTCACATCATGTATTTGTTCAATGCGCCGTAGAATATCGGCTTTAAAGTTATGTTTCGCTTTTTCGAAACATCTTTTTGTATTTCCTCTTAGTAGAAAAGAAACGTACTCCAAGGTCACTATCATTTGGATTTTTTATAAGACCATACGAAGTCTTTTAGTTTCTTTCCTTAAATCGGAACAGTGCTGATCATACCACTTATGTATAATGACACGCTTTTTAAAGAACTTCTTCCGTAGGGACCTATCGGCAACCATTTGTAATGTGTCAGTAAAAATATTAAGCAGTGACTCACCAGATAGGCCATCCACATTATCATTATGATTGTTCATTTCCAACTTGTTAACCACATCCAAATTCTGCATGGCAAACCTAAATTTAAAATTCGATTCCTTATCCCATTTATAGTGGTTAGTTTGAATCTTCATAGTCCAGAGGAAATTGGCTGGACCGATAAATTTTGGTGCGTAATTGTTCTCAGTGAATTTTGAATACTTCGGGTGTGTATAATAAGAATCCACTGGGTGCAGTTTCGGCACCCATGGCCATTTTGATAAATCTAAGATGGCGTCCAAGATGGTCGCCGTATATTAGAAATGCTGATAACTAACTCTATGCTTCAGCTTTGACCATAATTTTGCTGTCTATCCTTAGGTTTTTGGGGTTGCCGAGTCCATTTATGCCATTATGGAAAGCATCAAATCATTGCGTCAAAGACAAATTCAATATGGCCGCCAAGATGGTGGTTGACTTCTATTAACCGCAATAACTCTTCATATGCAACTAAAGATAGTAATGTTGGTGTCTTACCCTAGGTTTTTGGGGTCGTGCAATGCAAAAATACCGTCAAATCATAAGAAACTGATTGCATCAAGATGAAATCCAGTATGGCCGCCAATAAGGCTCTCAGTCATGGCCAATCAATTCCTTACTGTCGGCTGATTTAAGCTATGTACGTAAAACTAAGACATAGAATTAGTTTCATCCATAACAGTTATTCTTTATCTTGAAAAGCACAACAATTACCCAATATCAATATTTCTCAATGACCAATTCTCAGACACACAATATCTAGGGACCAGAAGTGAGCAATGATGTTAATTCAAGCTGTGCGTGGGTGGAGTGGTGGTGGTTTGGCAGAGGAAGGCTGTATTGAAACCATTATAACAGTATATTTGTGAATGGATTACAGTGGCCTCATTGCTCTACTCTAAACGTCATCACTGTCATCATTCGTCTAGATCTTCGTCACTTTCGTTTACATCTTCCACCGTTTGTTTCTGTAATGTCCATTGGTTTTGACATATTTCTATATTTGCTTCACATCGACAAAATACAGAACAAGACATCTGTCCAGACACATACCCACACCGCTCCGTGGAGCATGGGTTTTCACTACAACAGCTGCAATGAATTAGTTTTAACACATCAGGTGGTGCCATTTCTATTTCCTTGGGACTGGTAACTCGAACTAACCCACCACGTTCTTTGTCAGCTTCCCATCCACCTTGGAGTGTGTCCATATTTGGTGGCTCATCAACCAAAGCTGACCTCCAAATGCATGCCAGGAGGTGGGCCCTTTTCACATTCTCTTGGAAAGATTCAGTTGTGAAGGGGTATGGACCTAAGTTTTGGCATAATGGCTGCACCTTTCCTACCAGTCTTAGCAATCCATTGCCTGTACCTGATGTCTGACATTAATTCACCTTTCCCAGCTTTCTCTCCATAGCAGGCAGCAATGAACAGTGTTGCTTCCTGAAAAACAACTTCCTGTTTCGCCCCAGGCTGACCAATGCTATCCAATTTAAGTCCTGCTTTTAGAGCTTGAACTGCCTTGTTCTTTCCTATTCCGGAATAGCAGCCAACCATGTCGCAACCTGTTAACCTGTTGTGGAACAATATCCTTGTGCTTTTTTGCAGTATCGCCAATGTTAACTGAAGTCCTTTCAGGTGATGTTGGTTCCATCACAAGGGATACAGAGAGGTGACACTGTTAATAATAATGTAATAGCAGAATAAAAACATCTGTGTCATCAAAAATAACTTTGATTTCCCTGCAGTCAGAGCAGTTTCTTACGAATGCAACAACTTGGTACGGAATGATAACATCTGCTTCCTCATGACTAGTTTTTAGGTCTGGTCTGTCAATATGCACACCATTTCTGACTTCATCTGGGATGCCTTCTTTACCTATGACCACAAGGCTGCTTTTCCACTCTAGTTTCTGTCCCCTGTCTAGAAGTTCTCTAGATATCATATCAATAAGCTGAACTTTATTGTGGGTCACATTAAGCACATCATCTCAATGTCAAACACAACAGGTGCATTTTGGAATGCTGAAGTCCTACTACTCGTGCACCTCTTGTAGTACCCTTTATGCTCTTTTCATGGTACCTGTCGAAGACCACAAACACATTGTTTGAAACATCCATCTTGGAAGGTACATACTTTACAAAGCCATCAACATAATCCTTCACAGTCCCATTGGCTGGCCAATGAATGATCCACAGTATGGCACAACCGTCAAGGAAGATTGCATCAGGATGGCTTCTGAATGTGCGAGAGGAATGCTCGACTTGCAAGTTCGTCTTAAGGTTTGACTTAGATCTGGCAGTTCGCAATGCAGGGTAGTCCTTGTCACATCTGAACAGAGAACTGGGTATGAGTGCTAGTTCATATCCGATAACTGCCTTCACGTCAATGTCTCCATACCTTATCAACACCATTAGCATAGAAAATTTCAGTTCACAATCAATCTTTCCTGTTTTGTCAGTAGTTTGTTTTCTTTGACCTCCCATCATTGTTTGACCTTGTTGCTAATAACCGTGTGGAAGCCACCTGGCCAACTTGATTCAAACTCTCTCTGTTGCTGACTACCAATGTATGGAGCATTGTCTACATTCACATTGTCTTGGTTGATTCTACCCGTAACAATATTGACAAGTCCGGTTGGATGCTCTTCAACTTTTAGTGGATGAATGCATGCCTTCAGCGCCTCTCGAACTGCCGTTCAGTCCTTTTCAACATAGGCTATCCATAAAGACATTTCTTCCTTGTATCTCATCTGGTTATTTTCTGTTCTTTTCTTGATTTTCAAAACTGTCACATCTTTCAGGAGTCGGCTTCATGTGTGTAAGTATACTTAATGCCCAACGTGCGACCGCTGATTCATTCAAGATGATGCCAATGAGTCCACGTGGAACATTCCCATATCTCATGAATGTGGACTCGATGCACATATCGGTCCACATCCCATTCCAGATCCCCTCTATGTTGTGTTCAACATGCTTCACCTGCAGAAATCTGTCTAGTATGTCCCCAAACAGGTTTTCTATAGACCGCAGGTACACCAATCCATACCTTGCATAGTGGATGTGTCCTGCCGCAAAAAGTACTTTACCATCTGTTTCACTGCCCATAAAATCAGTGATCATTCACCTTCCCATTTAACCCATAAAAATGTCATCATCAGAAGCACAGGTTTGATCAAATTGTTAAGCCAATGTTTTGCAGTACGGGGTTTTCTGCCTTTGATTCAAGATCATCTAGGAGTTTCTAATATGGTCCAAAAGAGTTTAATGTTTCACGAAGGACTTCTTCAACCACCAGGCGTAAAGCTCTCGTGTTCTGTGGGTACGTTTTCCCAGTCAACATTTTAGCAGCACTGCCAAAGATCGGTTTCATAATATCTTCTAGACCACTGTTACTCATGAGTGTCCCAATTGCCCCCACAAAGCTTATGAGGAAGTGCATTCCACCAAGTCTGTTGATAAACTCTTCACCAAACAAGCTAGGATAGATCCATTGTACATTTAGAGAAATGCGGTAAAGCTGTAAATCTATAGTAAACAGTGTTATTGCATGGCCTGTCATCGTTTCGCCTCAAGCATAGAAGTTTTGATTGTAGTTGGATCTGAGGTCGTTGTATCAATTAAAGGTCGGTGTAGTGTTTTTTGTACTTGCCTTAGTCTCCCTTCCTTCAATCATTGCCTGTTGAGTGTTGAAACCACCAAACTCTGGGATTGACTTCTTAGTAGCCATCAACTTGAATAATTCAAAGTCGAGTGAATTTGCTGTTTCTACAGAGAGTGTCTGTTTAATCAAGACCTTGAGTGGTAGAACACCTCTTTGGGCCATTGCTTCTGGAAATGGGGGATTCTTGGGTCCTTGATAGTGTGATGCCTCCGGCCCAGAAAGAACCTGTTTTGACTTGTTCAATTGGTCTTTAGTCAGGTGAGGTATATATTCATCTTCTGCCCTGTCTTCTTCCTCGGATTGCCGGGTCTGAGTTATCAACAATGCCAGTGAATCTATTGAAGTTGAACCATTAGGAGATACGATATTTGCATCAAAATTATCATCTTCTGGGCCTATGGGGTTTGGTTCCTGAGATGCAGCAGCTGCAGCTGTTCCCTTGGATTGAATGACTTCATTATACATGCAAGCACCGCCCAAATCACTGAAATCTTCAATTAGATTTTTCTGGTTGAGTGCAACCCCAAGTGAAATCTGCAATGGAGTGGGGCGGTTAGTAAGAACCCATGTAAGAATATTACCCATCATAACTGAGGGGGAGCTATTCCTAAGCTTCTCAGATACATTTTCTAATAATAGGCGGGTCAATATACCATTCGACCACCAACAAATTCTAACGAAAGGTCTGTCAACGGTTTTTGGCCCTACTGGATGTGGGGAATGACAAAAAAAGTCTAGCAAAATCTGACCCCTGGAAGTGGGTTAAAACTAGGTCAGTTCCAAGATGGCCGCCGTCAGTCCTTAAAATCACTAAAATAGTTATAACGTCGTTAATTTTTGTGATAGAACAGTAATTCTTGTTTCTCCCCCATGGTTTTCAGGGGTAAGCAATTCACTGGTGCCAATAAAATTCCAACCCGACCAATAAAAACTAACAAAAACCACAAATCTAAGATGGCGGCCAGCAATAAAGGGTGAAGTGGCAATACTAATAATAAATATATTATTGACGTAGACCATGGGCACAGCATTACAGATGTATCAGTAGAATGCACTTCAGATGTATCGAATTAATTGACAAGCTATAGTTTCTTTATGGACATTATAATTGGCTGATATTAATAGCTGAACCCAAGTCTGAAAGGCTAAAGTCACAATCTCAATTTTACTCCTCATAACCGTCCTCTAATTCCTCAGAAACCTGGTTGGCCTGATTGGCACAAGACATAAGTTGACATGATCCACACGCAGAAGTACATGGAAGCCCGCTTCTTCTGCAACTACAACAAGTTGTGCAATTGCAATGTGCGATTTCCAGTTGAGTGTCTGGTGTAGCATTCAAATCAGACATTATTGGTATAAGTTGATTGTCTGCACGTCTCCAACCCCAGTCCAAAGGACCAATGCCACTCTCCATCCCCTCCAAGTTATTTTCTGATGGTACACCCTGAGACAATGGTATTTGGTGGAAGATTCAGTTGGGGGTGGGGGGTGGGGACGTTCGGGTGTAATGAATGATTTAGCGCAGGCAACTTTCTTAGTAAATATCTCATAATGCAAGGTTGCCAGAGAGCAGGTGCTCTTCCCACCAGAAATATCAGCTATCTCTTAGCTGCCGAAGTTTTCTATGTCAGTGCGCTTCGTTTTGCTTAAAATGAACGCATTTGCACAGAACTGGAGGACTGGGTCGCCTTTCACAAGCTTTTGGAAGGCGGATTTCTTTCCAACACCATGAACATGAGATGTTGAACCTCATCATGTGAATGCGTGCAAGAATAACATTTGTGTACACAACTCACTGCCATGAAGACGCTTTAACCAATTGATGTTGTACACTTTTGGAATACCTCTTGCCTGATTGTCCAATCTAAAATAGAGTGGTTTCCGATCTCCTGGAGTGAAATGGAGAAGAAGAATCAACAGGTCAGTGTCCTCTCTAATTAGAGTTGCGGAATGCATAGATCCTTATAACTCGGTTTCACTGGTGAGGTTCACAATCGGATAAATAATGGTTTGTCCCCATCTCTGGTGTGTGTTATCCTTGATCGAAGGACCTGCCCCGTAACTGTCAAACACAACAGTTGCCACCCCATAGTGCTTACTTGACTATTTTACCATAGGTATCTCCTCTTAGCCACTTTAGCTTGTGTAGTAAGGAGCCTCCATAAAGCACATATCTTTCAGTCTGTGGGATGGTGTCTGATGTTGCTTCAGTTGATGGAATCTGGTTGCAGTGGTCAGTGATGGCTTGGACAAGTCGTGGTTTGTCAGCCTTTCTCAAGATGTCATTGTCCTCGAAAAGGGATGGCGGATATGAACTCAGCTCGTATCTTATCCCCTCCTCGAGAGACAGATCTCTTGTCCTGGAAACCACAAGGAATCGTTGGAACAGTAGGTTAGGATCAATGGTTCTGTCAGGAGCAACCTTCACAGCAGATGAAGTTCGCAGGGTCTTAGTTTTATCTTTCCTCGTAAAAGAGAATGAAAATACGGGCTGTCCAATCATTCTGCCAATGATTTTTCATCCAATGGACTCATATTTATGTACAGTGGTGCCTTCTTTTGCCACTATACCATTGATGGTGTTTCTCAATGCAAGGTCAGAGGAGAAAGGTGAACATGAAGTTAGCTTTGTGCTTATCTTCGAAAGGTCTGATGTATCCCTTTCAATCCTTGCATCAGTCAAATCTCTGTGTTGTTCGCTTGTGGTGTATGCAAGATGATTGAACTCCTGCATGGCAATGTTGAACTTAGACATTATAGGGGCTGACATTGCCCACAATGCTCGCTGTTCTTCCATCATCTTACTGTCATGAGTCAAGCCGTCTGTACTTTTTAGACCTTACAAGTGTTTGCACAATGACTAGATCGCAACTGAAGCCTGCACAAAACTGATAAAAAATAATATGGAAGTCATCTTGAAACTTCCTGTAGACATCTGGCCATTTGCTCTCCAGTTGACTCATTTCTTGGATGTAGAGATATGCAGACTTCAAGTAGTTATAATACCCGGTTGCAGCAATATCGTAAAGGCATCAGCAACAGAACGCAAGTGATTCACCCAAGACTCAGTGCGATCTGCCTTGATCAGTGCTCGTGCAGTACCAAGCATCCACTGATAACCTATTCACAACTGACTCGTTTTGGATTGCACACTAAGCTAAGCTTTTTTTTATTAAGTTCCTCGCTGATCCCCCTTGACGACTTTCAAGAGTGATGTCACCATTCAATAAGGATGAATACATTCTATCTGTCTCCTCTACTAGAGAAGCGGATTCAGGATTTTCATCATCTACATATTTTAGTCATTTCATGAAGACCCTTGTCCACCAGCAGATGTCCACGGAATGCCCTTTGAACCGATTTACCAGTCATCATACGCACTACAGCATTTTCACTGTATACTACTTCCAGAATGTTTTTGTCATGTGCCTTCCATCAGTGTACCTAATGCGCCAAGCAGGTTCATAAGCAAGTGGAAATTACCAAGCCTTAGTACTATTTCTTTCAAGGGACTATTCTGTGGCGCAGCACTGATGATCTCAGCAGCTTTTAAGTACAGGGACTGGTCAAACGTTATCACTGGGGGGACATGATGTCTGAAGGCCATGTTGCTGAGGAACTCTAATGTGAACAAAATTCAAGTTTTGTCACCAGGATACATGTCGATCATGGGCAAATACAGAATGGAAGATTGGCCGGGATGCGTATGTCCCTGATTAAGGATAGGCATCATCCCCTGCCAATTCGGAACTGGTTGTTTGAAATGGAATGATAGCTCCCATAAGATATCAGCTCTCATGTCACAATCTTGGTGACATGGAAGTTCTTTAAACATGGTGTTTCGAAGAGCATGGGTGGCGAAACGGTACTCTATAATATCAACTATGAACATGTTTACAATGTTCAGTTCTAAAATTGTTTGTGTACTGACAAGAAGGCTTCTTTTCCTAACAGCGTCAACGCGGCAATCATGCACATCCCGTGAAATGTACTTTTACCGTCAATGGTAAGAATATTGTGATCAAAATTGTCACCAGAAAATAACAATAACAAGTCCAATAAATTTGTGTCTTGACTCTTCAACTAGCAAATCTGGTGTGACACAGCTTGCAGGGTTCTTTTCAAACCGGCGCACTTCACCATACGACGAGTTATACCCCATCTCAAAAAGAGTGTCCACAAGGAATCTGGACCCATACAGATGATGTACTTGCACTGCTAGTCCAATCTGTAATGGTGCAATAACAGCCCGCAGTCTGGCTTGTTCAATACTGGCTACTTTGCGTTGGGTTCTTTTTCCAACAAATAGGTAGTTTAACATGTTTCGCAGTGTCTCCAGAAGGGAGCCCAATGCAGAGACAAGTTTAAGTTCCTCAATGTTTAGGTAGTGGTCAGTAAAGGATGGTACCTTTGTTTTAATGCCACTCCTGGCCAGCCTTACTTCTGTCTCAATTATGGCTCTCTTTTGTGCCTCTTCATCGCCATCTCTGCGCGTAGTAAGACCGGAGTATGTGTGATGTTTTTTCGAAAGGTGAAACTACACAGCATGGCGGCATCTCGGCATATGCGCTCACAAGAAAAGTACTGCCCTCGCCATTTTTACACAGAATTACGGGTAATGTGACACCCAATCCATGAGAAAACCAACCCTTAGTTTGCACAGTTTATTTTTTCACCTTTGGCTTCCTATAGGATTTGTACGAAATATATGGTATACGATCCTGTTTGTTGGCTGCCATATTGACGGCCACCTTGGATTTAAGGATTCGACAGGGCTAAATCAATATTCCATGTGTGCCAATGAATTCCTTGACCCTTCAAACCCTAGAGTAGACATATAAATTACGGTTTTAGACCTAATAATAAGGAAGCTATAGCCATTTTCCTTATTTTCAAGACCTTGAAGGATGTTTCTTATTTGGCCCGATATCACAGAGTTCACCACAGAATACACAGTGACTTTTGAAATTGAAATGTTCTGCAGATTGATGTAAACGTTTCTTTAAATGTGGCGACTCACTGTGACATCTCTGGCGTTTGGTACCTGAACTATGTTGTAAGTGACAAATCGACATGTAAGTGCTACTACAACCCTTATGACACTTGATGGAGTATTCTGCATCCTGATCAACGAATGTCTGAAGTTGCAGATGAAGGTCATCAACTCTCTGTTGACTGGTTTTAATCGCTCGGGTTGCCGTTGATGTAACCAGGTCTCCAGTACTGGAGCACGACGTGAAAAAGCACTTTTCAGCCATCACATTTCATCCACCCTGTCAAAATTAAAAAACAAACTGTTAAAATACGCCACGGTATGTTGCAAACGTCCTACATATTCCAATTAACCATTTCACCGGCAAATCCCATGAAAAAGTACATTCTTTACGGTATAAAAGTTATTCAGTTGAATATTTTCAAATGAATTTGACTGGAAGCCATTGTCGCATAATGGCTTCCAGGCAAATTAATTTAAAATTATTCTAGCTTTCTTGTATGTTTTCTTGACAATGAGATATGGGGAATTCATCGGCGGAAGGGTTGATACGTAAATTTGTAGCTTGTCCTCAACACAATATTGAGTTACGTGTACCATAACTACAGTTGACGTACCTTTAGTTAGGCATCCATCAAAATAATTCATGGAGAAACAGACTCCTTTTTGTGACTATAATACTCATAACATCGTTTAATTACATAGGCATCCATCAGACACAGTTGCCAAACCCACTTTTTTGCCGAACCAATAAATTTTAGTGCATAATTGTTCCTAGTGGATTTGGATACCCAGGGGTCTCTA
This sequence comes from Chaetoderma sp. LZ-2023a, assembly GCA_034401795.1. NCBI lineage: Eukaryota > Metazoa > Mollusca > Caudofoveata > Chaetodermatida > Chaetodermatidae > Chaetoderma > Chaetoderma sp. LZ-2023a. The sequence goes on along the minus strand of CM067371.1, from coordinate 73,713,485 downwards.
GTTTTAGAATCCAACGGCAGCAATTTCTGCAACACTTGTTCTTGGGAACACAAGATGTAATGTGCGCTTTCACTAATATCACGAAATTAGGTCAATTACTTGCATATGTTAGCCTGTGCTTCCTTGCATGTGTTAGCATGTACTTCCAATCATCACTAAAACCACTTACATTTACTGAGTGAAGTAAAATACCATTTATGCTTATTTGAGTAAGTGGCACTATTTTGGATAAAATAAAAAGGCATTTTGGCCGCCATCTTGGTTTCCCCTGGTAACAGAGTCGACAAAAGCAAATGAAATGGTGGTAAAGGATTAAGATAACTAAAAAAGCCCATCCCATTTGCAATCCTAGTCAGGAAATATAAAAGATTTGACGTGAATGAAATTTACCCAATTTGACTGTGGTGGCGGCCATCTTGGCCGCCATCTTGAATTATGCAAAATGCCCAAGGTGCAGAAATTGCACCCGGTGGATTCTGAAATTAGAGCCCCCTGAGAATCTAAATCCGCTAAAACAATTATGCACCAAAAACGTACTGGTTTGGTAACAAAATAGGGTTTGACAACTAGACTATCAAGGGAATACTGTAAGTACATGATTCATGAGAATGCTCTTGAATGGACATTTCCAGTTTACCTATGCCCCGCCCATATCTAGCTAAGCTCAACCCCACCACGCTCGTGTTGGAGTCGATCGATCCCTGAACTCCCTGGCTATTAATTTCCAGAAAACTATACAGCTAAGCTGTTGAATATTTTAAAACTAATTTGACTTGGTCGTGTTGTTGCCAATTATTAAATAGCAGACATACAATTCGTACAACGTGTCGGAATATTAAGCGTTTGAGACGAACTAAATGGAGTCATTCATAGTGTAATTGATTATGACGTCATCCTACACGCACGCAGTTGATTATGACGTCATATGATGGATGGATAGACTGGAAAAGTCGATTGAGAAGGATATATGATCTGATAGAGATTCTAACCATTCATGAGCAAAGCAATGGTTAATAATACGATACAGTGAATGGTGTACAAGTGTATGATCAACCGTACTGCTCTCATTGTACTGATGATAGGTCAGGTTACCAAAGCAATCACCAAGAGTCCTGCTATATAAGATTCGCATACCTACAGCCTTACATAAATTCAATAAGGATTTGCCATGGCCATTTGAGCATCTAGCATGGTTTAATCGTCCCCTACGTGGCATATCTATCTGATAATCAGCAGGGAGAGGAAGATAGCTATCAGCATCAATAACCATAAAGTCATCTTCAGTAGAGGTGCGGAAATTAAAATCACCAGTAAGTCTAACTTGACATAATTGGGAAAAATGAGCTACATCAGCTTCAATTGTATTAAATATTTAAATATTTTCACGCAAAATGGTAGATAGTAAAGGACGCACAATTCGGACACCAACGCTTAGTCCGTCATCAATTAAGCGTCCGTGACGAACTTAACTACGTCATTCAGGACGTAAGTATGAATGACGTAGTTGATTATGACGTCATCCTACACGTCACGTAGTTGATTATGACGTCATATGATTTCCAGCTAATCTGGAATCCCCCATTTTGTCTCCGCCAGTGCCTATTTACCATGGATGACTGACTGACTTCACTGGTCGGCAGTAATATATATTGAGCTTGGTGGTAACAATGCAGCGACCCAATAACCAATTTGGCCCGTTTGTAAACGGTGCGGGATCGTTTGTAAACGGCGCAGACCCATATACCAATTTGTTATCGGCGCGCCCGTTTGTAAACGGCGCACTTCGCATATGTCAATGTTAAACATGCACCAATAGGCAATACATCCATCCATTCATTAACTCCGTCTTACTCATCATTTCAGCGATCCTTTCAGCTGTTCAGACACGTCTCTCCGTATGCGTGTGTTGATAATTTAGTTGTTAATCTGCCAATCCGTCTGTCCATTCATTCACTCATTCCTTCAGTCGGTCAATAATTATGCATGCATAAGAAAAAGTGTGAGGGCGTATATATGATTGTGCACGCATCAGCAAATGTGGGCCAATTGATTCAAGCAGTTGATTAACCCATTGTTTTGGATAGCATAATGTCTGTCTGTATCAAAGTGATTAATTAGAAGTCTAATAACACAAGGATCAAATGACGTGATTAACATTGAGTAGAATTCGCGTGTTATTGGATTGCATTCATAAGCACTTTAAATAATGCTCACATTTATCAAACGAAATTTTAAATCTTCTCATAGAAAATATTCATTTGCAGAGCAAGAGATTATTTTTGAAAACTCAATTGCACTTATGTATGCACACTTTAACAGCACTTTCGTTCCAACAACGTGTGTTACGCCTCGTGCAGCGATTGCCACGCATGTCATACACAGATTCAGCGAATGACCGCCGCCTTGTTTGATAGACCGTGTTTCTTTCAGTAAGGCATATCAAATAAACTACCCCGGTGACTGAAAATCAATCACTGATCTATGAAGGTAGGGCTCGAATTCAGAATTTGTTTACAACTATGCGCATCTGTTCATTGGCGCAAGTTTGATATTGACATATCTCGTATATATGGGCCTGCGCCGTTTACAAATGGGCGCGCGGATAACAAAGCGTCATATGGGCCTGCGCCGTTTACAAATTGATTATTGGCGCATTACAGCATCAGTATGGAACCCAGCAAGACTGCAGCATCGTATAACCCTCATCGTTTGAAAATATCTATAGTAAAAATCTATCCAAAAATATGAACAAAAATATTCTATAACAAACTTCAGTTGATTTTTTGACATACACGTATCAATAGCTTTCAAAACAAAAAAGAAAGTAACACGATACCTTTAGTCTAGATTTATTGATTGTATCCAGGTTTTCACGTATTAACGCACTAAGGTTTCATCGCGTCACACGATGACGTTGTGCTTATGATCTGCACCGTTACTCCTAAAGCTGCGTGGTCACCAGGTTAGGATTTATTTGGTTTCATTACATTTAGATACACCATTTAAGCCGCTAAAAGTATACAGTTTTAACAATTTGATTTTCAAGCATTTTGGTGTGATATGCCCCTTTAATCAAATACTGAATTATTCGTGGATAATTTTAAGTTTACCGATTATTCAGAGGGTATTATTTTACGTAAACAGTGTAGGCTATTATCCAGCGGATTCCTTAGATTCGTTGTTCGGTAAGCCTATTACGACTGTACCTCCTTAATTAGCGCAGTTAATGGCATTTCTAGCAGGATTGATTACCGGTATCCTCTTCGGCCTTTGATGATGAGTTGCCTGAAGGAGTAGGTTGAAGCGAACAACGGGAAGATGCGATTTATCAGGCAGATGATGATCTATAGTAGTCCTTTACCTGACCCCGAATCTGATCCCGCTATTCTCGTGATCCGGATGTCACAACGCGTTTGCGCCCGTGCTGATGAGTCTACGCGCCGTTGCGGATGTGCTGTACATAACGTCATGAAAGCAATCCATTGCGATTAAGGAAAAGTAATTAGGCGTTATGTCTCAATTTAATTACTGGTGGAAATCATGAGCTATTTCATTAAAACACGACCTGTTTCTACACTGCAGCTCATAATTAAGTTAACATATTTTGTTTATCTGTCCTGTATTGCTATAGATAGCGGTAGAATATCAGTCTGTGTGGTGTAGATACGTTTGAGTCATTTGCCCGACTTTAAAATAAGCGGATGTGATATAAGAACTGTTTGTCGCGTGTGTATGTCACGCCGTCGCTATAGTGAGATGGCGAGACGTACCGTCGTGTCACTATGAAATAAACAACATAAATATGTCACGTAGTCGACGACAGGGTGGATCACTTGCATAACATCTTTAGAGTGACATTCCCATCTCTCGCCTATCGCCCTACTAGGCCAATTTGTACATTTCACCACAATACTAATTTGCATAGCGAGCATTAGCCAAAACAATCCATGACATAATGATATATATGTTAGGTAGATACTGCCCACACACCACTTCCTCCATCCATTCAGCTGTTTATCCTCTACCAGTTTGTCTGCGTCATACTTTCAAGATTGTCTGGTATCACGTCCGTCCATCAATCTGTCTGTTTATCCTTCCATCTGTCTTTTCATACTGCACGTTCGTTCAGTGGCCAGAGAATAGTTTCAAAAGTTTATATACGTGTATGGTCATGAAACTTGTTATCTGATTATTTGCATATAAGTTAGGAAGAATGTGTGTATATGTCAATACCCGGTCAATCTGGCCATTTTCTGGCCATATGTTCATTTCTCCATTTGCCCATTCGTTCGTCCATCCACTCACCCTCCATCGGTTTGCCTGAAACATTGTTTCAAGATTGTTATGCGTATGACCTTGAAACATGGAGGGTGGATATATCTTTAGAATGTGTGCGGGTACCACAACTAGGTTCGTACATCCATCCATCTGTTCATCCAATCGTTCATCTATCTATTCACACTATACACATTTGTCCACTGTACAGACCATAGTTTCAAAGGTTTTATATACATATATGATCATGAAACATGTTATGTGCATATGATATATCTCAATTTGTGCATGTATCAAACGAGGCCAGTCTGCCCATCCATCTATCCCTCTTTATTTCTCCATCTGTTCATTCATCTGTCCATACTTTCACAGTCTACTGGTTTCTCTGGACCGACGGACCATAGTTTCAAAAGTCTTATACGTATAATTTTATTCTGTTCATATATGCCGTTTAATATATAATTATGTTAGTACGTAGATTGAAGCCATGGCCATGCAAGCAAATATCAAGAACTTTTTTTCGAAGCGGGTGCTGAATCCACTGATTTAACAGAGCCAGGAAGCCATAGAGGATCCAGAAGACAAGATGAGGATAATTCAGATGAACCAATAACTACCTGTGAAGAAGACGTTTTCCTGGATGATTATTCAGATTCATCGAGTGAATCGGATTTGGATGGCCAGAATGAACCTATAGTGGGAGCTGAGGGGGGATTAGGAACACCAATGGTAGCGCAAACCAAACATTCACTGGTAGCCCAACCTCAACGACCTCCAGGACCAGCAGATATAAGTAGTGGGAGAACTGAAGGTCCACTACAACCAAAGGACTCATCCTTTCCATCAACTTGTTTCGGAGTTAAACAACGTTCATTCAGATCGGCATGGTATAGTTCCTGTAGTTGGCTGGAATATTCTGTAAGTAAGGATGCAGTATTTTGCTTATTTTTAGTTGACTTATTCCCGATTTTGACTGGAATTTCCCTTTAAGTTGATTTGTGATAAATTGATTTGATGTAACACGCCGCATACGTCCTCCCCGTCTACTTCACGTATGCCTCGGAATAATAAATTATATTTCACAGATCTGTTTTCGTGGTCTATTACACGATCGTGTAGCTCTTTACATCTGTCTAGCAAGAAAGCATTGCCATTACACAGTTGACGTGTTTCAGTTCTTAGGGCAGTCATGGCATCTTGTTGACCACGTAATGTCTCTTCAGACACACCAGACCGAGATTCTAAATCCTTGACACGATGGTCCATCTTATCAATGCAGCTACTGATATTTTGCACATGGGTTTCTATGCTTGCTAGCCGGGAAAGTGTGTCGGACATCCTACGCTGTGATGTGCTTATGTCATCTACTTTGTGCGTTAGCAGTTCTAAGTGTCTAAGTACGCTATTCATCGTGTTTTGTGATGGATTACCAGACCGCTCATCTGGAACCTGCATCACTGGCGAGACACTAAACTGTTGAATAGCTTGAGAATTTGGTATGTTCATGTATGATACCATTGGATTTATGTTTCTTATACGTTGTAGATGTGTTTGAGACTGTGTTGTGTGAGTTATTGGTGTCATGCGTGTATTCGTCACAAACGAGACTATGTCAGTTGGCCTGACCGATGTGGTAGTAGTCATTACCCGTGACGTCACAACCGTCGATGTTGTTTTCACACCCGAGGTACATTTTACTGGTATGGACCTATATTTATCAGGCATTGATACATTCAAAACATAGTTAGCATCGCCTAAAGCTTGGCTAAGTTCTCTCTGCGCGTCATACATGTGGGATCCTTGTGGTGAGATTACTGGTGGCTGTGGTGGCATAGCGCTTACGCCCTCGGGCGAGGCAGACGGTTTTTGGTTTACGCTGGTCAACCTGGCTATCGGGTACGAGCTCTGTCAGAATTCTGTTCACTGAGCGCCGCTCACTGCGCTGCACTGGTCAAGACGGCGTTGAGTAACAGACAAAAGAAATGACTGTATTGTTTACGTCGTCGTGTAGTGGTCAATAGATATTAATGCACTACTGAACACGCCTTAACAGTTAATAGTACTCACGAAAATGTAGGAATCTTGTTCAGTTCACACTATCTTGCCAGATTTAAGTACTGTAAGACATCAAACACATTATCAGGCTACTGTCTATAACAACTGCTACTTTATAAAAGCGTCTTCTTAAAATTAGCTCTGAAATATTATGATAAACTTGTAAGATAGATATTTCTCTCGTGAAACAAAACACAACTAGCTCGGTCTACCGCCAATAGAAAAGTCTTGTAGTAGTGGTTGTGTTCTTTTCCCCATCGGCGGCAGTGTTATTGTATTCCTCATCATCGTTTTTGGCATTTGCTATCGAGACTATTAAATGTGTTGTCATTCAGATGTCCTCGTATTCTGTATTATTGTCACCATCATTGCTACTATCATGATCTGAAGCTGTACTATTGCTGTCGGTGGTGTGTTCTGTCATCGTCATCATTGTACATTTTAATTCCTTGGCTTCCTACGTGATGGGAATTGGTGTGTCATTATCTCTTATGAAACGTAACCTGGCCTAAAACCGGAAGCGCTTTTTTGCAGGAAATTCACTTTTTAACCCATAACGTCACATACATATAATAACGCTAAGCGTTTACGCGGCGATTCCGTGACAGGTTGGTTCGCTCAACACGACAATAATGGACCTTTCCGGTTTTAGTTATGCCCCGCCCATCTCTAGCTAAGCTCCACCCACACCTCGCTCGTATTGGGATCGATCGATCTCTGAACACTGACTATCAATTTCCAAAAAACTACACAGGTAAGCTGTTTAATATTTTGAAACTAATTTGACTGGGTGCTGTTACTGCATGCACCCACGCACGCACACGCCTGATCTCCACCCCCCCCCCCCCCCCCCCACACACACACACACACCCGCCCGCCTGCCTGGAGGCCACCCAGTCAGCCACCCACTCACTCGAGCGTACATGTGCTTTACCCCAGCCAAACCATATCAATTGACCTGGGGCCTCTTGCGAATATTTAAGACGTTCGCGAATCTTCTTTTATTGAGTTATTTCTGAAACACGGCTTATACGCTTAGATAAATGGTGATAGTGTTCTATGCTCGTGTCTGTCGCACACATATTTAGTAGATTTACAAATTTAGCCCGAACAAACTTTCTGTTATATTAAAAATCAAAATGACCATTGTAAGACATTTGCTTAGGGTTTTCTGACACTACATGGACACCAGATAGTGTAAATATGCCATTATTGTTAAGACCAGCAAATATCAGTTCATTTGAATAAGTGGTTGGCCATCAATGATCATAAATATGTCAATCCTGATTCAATTGCAATCTACCATATATCACTTCATCTTAATTGCCAAGTCTTAGGACCTCAATTTCAAATTACGAGAGGAGTGCGAATTAATGTGTCACAAGACTCAATGATTTCTGCTCAATGCTCCCGTCTCACTTATCATACCTTTCTTAAAGCAATGCTAATCTCATCTCAAATGCTGTATTGTCCTGATAGCTTATGCTTTATAGATTACATAATATCCTGTCACATTCCCTTATCTGAATCACAATTATCTGCTTTATAATATCGTGTAAATGTTGAACAATAATCGCCGACATTTTGTCTACTCAAGCGATAGTGCGTGATGTCACGTAAATGCCAATGGCAGCAACAACCTCCAGTCCAATTAGTTTCAAAATACTCATCAGCATACCTGTATGGTTGCTTTTATATCACATTGTCAAACTATTTGTGGCACCGCTATAACTGAGCGTATAGACCGAGGCACATACGCTAGTTTCTTTCTGATTGGTAGAAAAGTAAAACATGCAGCCATCGTATACTGTAGAAATGCGTCAACATTTAGCTACTCAAGCCTGAATATCTTTCTTTGGCAGCATGATAACAAGCTTAATATTCTATGTATAGTTTACGAGTTGCCTGATAGATCACTTGAATAACTATTATGATATGAAGTTAGTTCGGCTTTAATGACCATTACCTTATCTTTACGCTCGCATAGGTGTTTTGAAAATGTCTCCATACCGAGATATCAAATAAACGAGCCAGGACTCTGTTGTGTTAAGTTAAACTTTTAATTGACAAATTGGCCAAAAGGCCTATACGGTGGTGGTGAGAAACGTCCATTTATAGGCCAACAGAATACTATTTTTGAAAATTTACCACTGGAATGACTGGCTCGGTTATCGAGCCAGTCATTCCAGTGGTAAATTTTCAAAATTTTTCTTCTCTTGGCCTACAAATGGACACTGGCGAGGCTGACTTTTTAATTTTCTTAACCATTAATCCAATGGACTGGACCACCAAAACCGGCATCTGTAGTGCTCATGAGGAATGTTCATTTTCAGGACAACAGAAAATAATTCTTTTTGTAAATTTAAATGCAAAAATGGTAATCTTCTTGGAGAAGATCTAGACCATTTAAGGGTTAATTGATATGAGTAGCATTTTGAGCGCTTTGGGGCGCTGTTGACACATGAGGGGTTAACGCTACGTCATTTGAGGAAAGAAATGAAGCTGTCACTGAATCAGAAATTACCATGTCAAGGATAATATCGGTGCAATTTAAAGCCCAATCTACCGAGGAATGAATAACTTTGTAAATTGGAGAATTATACACATTGATCGCATGGTCAACCAAAAATATATTGGGAATTAAAGCTATCTGCAAAAAACCCTAACAGTTTTATCAATGTGAACCTGAGAACCGTGTAAGGTAAACAAGGTTGATTGGTTCACCATTTACAAATCTATTATGGGGATTAGAGATCGACCCGACATCGAGGATAGAACGAAATGTGAACACGAACCAAATGATCAACTAAACAAGGAAATATCGAGTGAAGAAATTAAAACAGCAGTAAGAGAATTTAGTAACAACGAAGCATCCGGAAATAACCTCATATTTAATTAATATATAAAATAAACAGAAATGTAAGGTTGCCAGCTTATAAAGCCTTTTAAACAAGCATATATTTTATCTATCGGACTTATACCAGACATATTGGCCGACGGAAGGACTAATAACACCGATCTACAAAAGCAAATGAATGATGGGCGACTGACAAACTTACTCACAAATTACATTACTTAGCTGCTTAACCATTTAATATCCAAATTTTGGTCAAGAAAAAAATCATAATATTTGCTTATTGAATGTCAATTTGCAGGCCAACAGGAGGCTATTTTTGTAAGTTTACCACTGGAATGACTGTCTCGGTTATCGAGCCAGTCATTCCAGCGGTAAATTTTCAAAAATCGTCTTCTCTTGGCCTGCAAACGGACATTCTTAAAGACCACTGCATAGGCCGGTTTTGGCCGGATTCGTTATGATAGGGTTACGCAAACTGTTCCCCTCAATTTTAAGTAAAGGGATACACATGCACATAGAAAACAAAACTGTCATCGAAGAAAACCAAGTTGGATTTATAGTAGATTACCACAGAACACATATTTGTTTTAATCTCTATAATTGAAACATGTATTACTAAGCATACGCTATAGTGTCCATCTATAGACCTAGAAAACGCATTAGACACAGTATGTAGCGAGGCATTGTGGTGGAAATTACTGCAAAGCAATATAAGCATGAAAACCCGGAAATTAATTCGCAATATATAGACCCATACTCTTTAAGCTCTACGTCGATGACATTCAGGATAACTTGAAAGTCATCGGCTGTAAGAGGCCTACCTGCCACTAATACTACTACTCTATGCAGACGATACTGTCCACTTAGCATAGGAAAACGTTGAATTACAAACTATGATTACCAATTATTAATTTATACTGTAAAAGGCGGAACATCCCGGTTAACAAAGCTAAGACTAAAATTATAATCATTGGCACCAACAAACAGGGATGAAAAGACATACACTTTCTTTTATCGAAATGAGAAAACTACAAATATATTTTGTGAGTCTACTTTTAACGGAAGACATAAAATGGCACAAACGCGCCTATCAGAACAGGCCACAAAAGCTCTCTCTGTACTTTACAGACGGATAGAAAACACAGATCTTCCAGTCAATTGGCAATGGACCTTTCCAGTTTTAGCTTTACCCCGCCCACTTCTAGCTAAGCTCCATCCATACTTCGTCGAATGTCCTAACTATCAATTTCCTGAAAACTATACAGGTAAGCTGTTGAACATTATGTAACTAATTTAGCTGGGTGCAGTGCCCAGTTAAATTAGTTTCAAAATATTCAACAGAATATTTATTAAATACTAAATACATACAACTCATAATCCTTCTTCAAATATGCGTTCGTAACGTACTTATCTATGCCATTCATGACATCATAATGACGTCATTGCTTATAATTATAACGTCATGCGATGGCTGGATAGAGTGGAAAGGTCTAGTGACAGTTTTTGATGCGACAATTACTCATATAAGTTCATTGGGTCACAGGAGCACAGAAAATGACAGATTTCATCACGACAAAATGCAAGTATACTGGGATCATAACCACAAGATACTCTTTACTCACAACTGCGGCTAAAGAGTTTGCAACCATTTTGCAGAAGAGAGGAATGGATTACCTTTTTTTGCTCCCAATAGAGATGCCCATATGATTGCTCAAACAAGTGTGATGCCTAGTAATGTTTCGTGGGAAGAACAGCAATGCCATTTTTTCTAAACAGATTAGCATTATTGTCTTGGCACACAGATCAGTGAGCAAGAACAAGCAAGCACGAATTAGCCTCTATATGGTGTGAATTGAGGTATCCAGTTTTTCAGTCAATTATATGACGTCATAATCAATTATGGCTCGATTTAGTCCGTCTTAAACGTTTAATAGTCCATCAAGTTGTACGAATTGTATGTCTTTGCTATGTAATAAACATGCTGTTGAATATTTCGAAACAAATTTGAGTCGAATTACGTTCAAAATACTCAATACCTTACCTGTATAGTTTTCTGGAAATTGATAGTCAGAGAGTTCAGGGATCGATCGATCACAAAACGGGCGAGGTGTGAGTGGAGCTTAGCTAAAGACGGGCAGGGCATAAGCAAAACTGGATTCCACCATTTTCAGGATGTTTATGTGTTGATCAGCATGTGATGGGAATCATTCGACATGCCAAGAAAACAGCTTGACCATTGCTCACAGATGCAAGTAAGCTGCTCCATGGGCTAAATCCAAACTTATGCATTTTCGTTGCACCCCTCGTAACTTTGTTTTGATGGTACAATGAATTACCTGGTACATTGTAGCTGACACTTTCACTTGTTGTCATCTTGACAACCTGGCAGGTATTTTTGACAACAATATTTTGTAAGCAAGGGGGTTGTGAAAAATCCACTGCACAGCCATGGCAATATAGGCTTGAAATCAATGATTGTTTTTGTTACAGACACACAAAATGCGCCAATAATTGTCGACCAGTTATGTATATATCCACAATGACAATGAAAACATGAGAAAAATGTATCCGGATTAATTTATTAATTAATGTACACAATTATGTAATATTTTAGGCATTTTTCAAGACTTTCAAATTATATATTTTACTATCTGTAATTCCAGGCATATAATCGGATTAGCGAAGTATTTTCGCATTGCTGAGTAACCAGGATTAATCCTGACCAATTTGAGAGTGTTGTGTTGAATAGTTTCGATTTTATAGCTAGATTTCCACCAGCCCATAGATACATGATTACATATTAAATGATTGTTCCAGGGTAAATTTAAACCACTTGCTAAGCAAACTAAGTCCGACACAAATTTCAAAGATGTTTACGTGAATGATATGCAATGTTTCTTGCTTATTAAATGTAAAATCGATGCCATTTCACGCGTTTATGATATTCAGAACGCATGGTGAACTTGTCTTGAATAAATGAATATTAAATGCATATATTTCTGCATACATGTGTTTCGGGAAATACTGAGTGACTTTAATAAACAATATTCTTAACACGAACCCAAAGAGAAACGGCTTTCTCTGTCGGTAGATAGATTCCACGTGTCTACAATGGCCACTGTTCCCTCAATACTATTATTTATACATAGCAATTTCGTTCAATTGCAAAAAATATGTATACCTAGCATTGATTATACAATACGTTTTCATTTGAGTTAGACATTAATTTAGTTGTATTGAATTTTAAATTTATAAGAAAGGCAGAGGCTGGTCTGAACATGAATCTATTTCCCACCAAAGCTCCTCGTCTTGATTTAGACTGGAGCCAATGTCTTTGCCATGTTGTGGATGTTTCAGGTGATTTGACTATGTTTACATCGGTAAGCTTGGCCAAGTTGAAAGATTCTGCTAAAGCCCGTCAAGACATTGTATCAGAAGCTAGTAGAACATTGGAATGAAGGGCCAGCCGGATGGTATCATCACCAATGTTACCAAACATACACTAACAAGTCGCTAATTAGGAGGCATGTCCTAAAGCCGAGAGTGGGTAGTCGGAGTCAGTCAACAGCCATCCACGAGCACAGCATATCCACAAGAAATGGATATAGAGGTTCCGCCGACTCGTTCAACTGCACTTCCTGCAAATCTAACATCTTGTTTATTGTGTCAAAAAATCTGGAAACTAACTGGTTGCCGTCGAGAGACACTGTCGCAGTGCATGACTTCCCAGGCGATTGATAGGTTAATGTCTGCTGCTAAACGAAAAGACGATCATACAATATTCTTGCAGATAACTGGTCAAGAACTGATCTCTATGAATGTTAAATACCACAAATCTTGCTATGTCTCCTATGCACGCAAGAACAGATATGTCTCGGTGCCTGAACCTGAGAAATCTGAGGAAGGCACACTATATGAAACCGCATTGGAAGTGCTTGTGGAATATGTGTCTAGGAATGTAATTGATGAAGTAGATGTCCTCGAAATGACTGACTTGCAAGATATGTACGCACATCTCCTTGCCGAAAATGACATAGATGCCCCTGGTTACTGCACTGAAAAGCTAAAGGCTAAACTATTTAAGTGTTTTGCTGACAGGCTTGCCTTTTGGCAACCATTTAGAAGAAATTAGATAGAGATGGTTTACTGCAGCAATGTTCCAACTGGTCACGCAGTGGAGGCATGTGTTACAGCTGCAACAACAGAAATTACCAAATCCCCCATAGCCTCAGTGTATGATGGCAAGGTACAGCAAGTATACCGGTGTGCTTACATCATATGAGGAGAACGTATCGCAGTTCAGAACACCATACCATGATCCCCGAAACCAGAAGACCTTGTTGAGGACAATCGTTTCGTCCCTGAATCTTGTATATAATCTGTTGACATACTCTTTTTGGGGAGCAGTATCTACACAGAAACCAAACCCTTCGGACAGCAACTACAGACGTGTGATGTCCATAGCTCAAGATCTTCTATATTGTGCTTCAGCCAGCCGAGTTAAGACACCAAAGCATATGACATGGCATTACCAATGACATTGAGACATCTAACGCGCAGCTCAGCGTTGATTGAAATATGTAATCATTTTGGCTTCTCTTTATGTAACTGCCAAATTCAAGAAGTTGAGACAGCAATGGCGGAAAGGATCGTAGATGATGTTGGTGCAGTGTACATTCCTCCAAATATACAGCCAACTTATCCTATCATCATGTGCTGGTATAACAATGATAGTAAAAGGAACCACTTAGTGGTCATGGTATCACACACTGTACGAATGGTATCATCATTCAAAAGGATCTTTTACCAAACATTAATTTGCCATTAACACATCAGAATAAGCTGACACACCAGAGAGCTTCGGTCATCCAAGGTCCTGCAGTACAATGCGGGAAAACGACGTGGACCTGGCAACATGTCTATTTGAGAGCAAGAACTAAAATCTATCATTCCGGATTGTGTGACAGAGGCTAGGCAAAAAGACATTGCCTTGTGTATGTTGCGATATAGTTGTGATGATACAAGAGTAGACGATGAACCAAAGATTCCAGGGTGGTTAGGCTTCAAAGCGGCAGTCAGCGGAAGCATACCAGAGCCCAGCACTGTTGCCTATTGCCAAGTAATTGATGCATTTCCTACTGAACTATTTACAGGTTATACCGTTATAAAGCAATCTCTTGAGATTGGAAGCAGACTTGGTTACGAAGAGATTATGGTAGTCTTGGACCTGACAATGTATGCCCATGAAATCGTAGCTAGATGTGGTTAGCAATGGTGTCATGGGATTGAGTGCATTCCATGCAGCCATGACGTTCCTGGCTGGAATATGAAACGATTTGGCGATGCAAGGCCTTCGGATCTCCTATTTGAAGCTGACATAGTTGCATCCAGATCTATCAGCACAGTATTGAATGATCGCCATTATAATCGAGCCATGCGTGCATATAAAAATCAGTATGGAGGCAATGCAGCATCTGAGATGGAGATCATTCTTAGAATGGATGCATGAGAATAGCATAGGACAAAATGAAATGCAGATTCTTAAAGAGAAATTGGACAGAACGAAAGCTAACCCTACTGCAGGCACATCCACTGCTATGATAATCTTGCATGAGGTTAAATGAGGTATGGCAATGTTGGATGAGTTCATTAATACAAATAGGAGAATTACACAAGGATGCCAGTTTAACACGCAAGGAAAAAGATTCACATGGTGTGGGGACCGGACCGCGGAGAGTATTGTAGACTATTAATAGTTGGGCAAATCCATTTCAAATGAAGGACCACACAGAGCTAATCATCAACATCGCATCTGCAGTAAAAGCAAGCAGTGACATAACTGATGATCTGATGACCGCCAGGAAAAAGGCAAGTGATGCATCTCTAACGTGTGTACAGCATAGGCTACAACCATGTGCATTAGATCTGTTTGCTGTACTGCCTAGGATTACGCTAAGAGCATATTGATATAATGGCTAGATATGCAAGTATTCATTTCCTGAATAGCCTAGAGTACACTTGGAGAGGTGCGGCCTTCTAGGCCTACGATTGGGTACACCCTTTGCAGTCGTGTGACCTAGATCTTTTGATCATTTGTGAATTTTGATCGCTCACCTCAATATGTGGCAAATTAGTTTTTCCTACATTCCTGCATTCTGGTGATATCATTCAGACAAACAGCGAAACAAATGGCTCTAACCGCAATACTCATACCGGAATAGTGGTAGCATAAGTAATGCTGAACCATTTGATGACTTTGCACATATCGCATCCAGCCCACATTAATTTTGTATTCCAATCCCAAATAATCCCAGCAGCCCCATCTAAATTAGTTTCAAAATGTTCAACAGCTTACCTGTAAAGTTTTCTGTAAATTTAGATTCAGAAAGTGCAGGGACCGATCGATCCCAACACGAGCGAAGTGTGGGTGGAGTTTAGCTAGAGATGGGCGGGGCAGAGCTAAAACTGGATTCCTCCATTATGGCGAAACCCCTCACCAAAATGTTATCAGCACCTCCAATGTTGATGATACTCGTTACTTGTATCGCTAATGGTCAGTTATAATTTAGAAATTCAGCATTACTCGGAATAAGACTGTGATTAACTGACAAACTAAATAACTAACAAAGGGGCATCGTGGTTTATTGAGCCGCTCTCCGCACGACCAGTCAAACACCTGTCTAACGGGTCCAGCGACTTCTCTGCATATCTAAACGAGCAAACCTTTGTCCAATACTCGTGTCATTCTCAATTGGAAGGATGATTAATTATGACACAGTGATATTGACCTTTGACCCTTTGATTCCAAATTTATCACACTTTTTTGGGACGCCAAGGGAAATGCCCCACACAAGTTCGGTAATGATATCTTCATTAGAACAACAAATTAGTTTTCAAAATAATGAAATTTTAATTAATCTGGTCGCTGTGATCTTGACCTCAGAGCTTTTGATCCCAAATTTATCAGATTATTTCGGAACGCCAGGGGCCACGGTTCATCTAAGGTTGGTCAAGATATATTTAGTAGAACCAGAGTTATCAACAAATTAGTTTTCGAAAAATGGGTATTTTAATTAATCTGGTCTCCGTGTCCTTGATCTTTGATCATTTGAGCCCAAATTTATCAAACTGCTTCGGGACCACACGAGCAAACTTTCATCCCTGTTTGGCCGTGATATCGCCAGTCGAACCTGAGTTTTTGTCAAATTAGCTTTCAAAATGATGATAGTTTAATTAGTTTCGTCGCCATGACCTTCACCTTTGATCTTTTGACTCCGTATTTATCAAGCTTCCTAAAAATTCCATGAGTAACCTTCCACCCAAGTCTGGTCAAGATATCTCCAGTAGAACCAGAGCATTTGTGGCTGGCTGGCTGGCTGGCTGGCTGACTGACTGACTGATTACTTGACTGTATGGTTGGGTAATGAGGAGGACTAGACAACCCTGAAGCAGTAAGAATGCGGCCCTCAGGCTACCCCGTCGAATGGCAATTCCTTGATGCACGGACCCAGGCAAGATCGACTAAGTCCCGATCTACCTCCTTTGTGCATGCACCGGGCCACTGGGAGTACCTCCATAATACCCAGGTTTTCTCACAGGGCAGGACACGGACGCATACACGTAATGCCGTTGACTGGGTAGACACGTTTTAGGTTGTACATATTATCTTTGCACGACTTCTTCCTCGGAAATATGGCCTATGATCACAAATGTCCGTTGGAATGTTCGGTATTTCTAGGAAGTGTGAAAATCCCGAATTCTAAAAACTGACGGCACAAAGTTATTCAATAAGAAAGCTGCCATGAATTCGGCACACATCATAGGCAGACCCGGCCAGGAAACCCACCAACTTGGTCACGTCATTGATCGCCTGTCTCGGACCTGGAATAAGTTAAGAGCTCCTAGCTGACCTATGCATCTCTGATTGGTCCAGAGTAAACACAAGACAGCGACCTTTCGCCAAAAGATAATGAGATGCAGAACTGACCAGACCAAGGTCTGAGCGTGGAGAGGCTCGACAACGC
The DNA here is from genome assembly GCA_034401795.1 of Chaetoderma sp. LZ-2023a. Lineage (NCBI taxonomy): Eukaryota > Metazoa > Mollusca > Caudofoveata > Chaetodermatida > Chaetodermatidae > Chaetoderma > Chaetoderma sp. LZ-2023a. The sequence continues at coordinate 73,696,274 of CM067371.1, read as the reverse complement.
CTCCAGTCAACGATCTACGTATTCCCACTTCACTATCCTTACTTGTGAAAATCACTGCTGAAGACCGGTCTGCCCGACTGACTCTTACAATAAAAACCCACTCGGGCCTATTTTTGGACGGACCACTAAGCTAAAGTGGTCACACTAACAGCCTAAATTGTTCCGCCCTCTAGAGAACTTTCCGCCGCTCGTTGTGTTCTTCAAGGAGACTTATGTACAGAAAACGCCACACCTTCCCCTCGATTCAGAGGAGGGACTGAACCCGCCACGACTATGGGCCCAACCGCTCGGCACCACGCTGCTTCCAACCATGACTGCCGGACAATAAACCCTGCCTCCTGCGGAAGAGCTGTGAAACTCTCGTCGCTGACCAAGACCTGCTTTGTGATGTCGAAATCCTGCTGTCTGAAAAGGACATTTCCCGACCCAGTTATTGGCTGACACAAACCTTCGCCGCATCATCAGTGCTGTGCCCGCCCTTCTGCGAAAAAGATCGCCAGGACTTTGTCCATTCCTCTAAGCGCTGCACCGCGACCTCACCCCTGGCTTTATAATCTCCACCTTCCGAGGACTAAGCCACCACGTGATGTTGCGCCTTGGGAATATCCCTACCAAGGATAGTTTATAGCCAACAACATCCACATTAGCAAAACCTATACGCTGCTTTCACAGGAATTGTGACTGTTTGAACATGTACCGCTTTACAGAGACTCGAAACTGCATTAAATCTTAAATGTATCTTCTAATCTGGTAATTTATATTCTTTATTCTTAAATATACCTCCTTAAGCGATTGATTCCCACCACCATACCACACACCCTGCTCTTATAGCGGCCTTTCATTAGTGGCCTTGTCCATCTGTGGAATGCACTCGCTACACCTGCACTTATCTCCTGTAACTCACCGGATAACCCGACCAGATTCCTCCCTCGAAGGAGCTACTCGTCAACCTGTAGATGCATTTTAGACCATGAGTCACACCGAGGATCGGCGACCTCGTCGCAGAGAGAGCCACCGCTACCACCGACAGAACTACAGAGGATTCCAAGGAGATGGTTGGCCACACCCTCCAGCAAACGATTATGGGGGAGCCCCGAGAAAGCATCCAAGCCCCGAAACCAGCAGTAACTGAGAGCCACCCGAGAGGCACCCCGAACATGGATGGCCTTCGCTTAGGCAATCTGACCAAGTCCGAGTGGTACCCCAACCCGGCACCTGAAGGAAATGATGAGAGCGAGGAACATGTTCGCAACGACCAACTAGCCAATCCGTCCGCACGACAACTGACCCAGTATCCACAGCCTTTGGGGACAGGTGCGAGATGGCGACTGCCCATCCACAACTGATTAGCTGACTGACTGACTGACTAAGAGACATGATGGTTTATTGAGCTGCTACCCGCAGCTAAACATGCTCACAACATCATTTGGTGACATTGGCTGCAGCATTTTCAAGATGTTTCATTCCAGGCCTTAGCAGTACGACATTTCTATGGAGAGGACGCACTACACGATAATCATGTGAAGAGTGTTTTCGCAGTTCCAATCTAAAAATAGGCGAGCTATCTCGCTCTCATCGTTAGTGTACGAGATCCGGCGGTTAGCTAGTTAAACTCACAGGCACGTACCGCTCCGTACCGAAGATAAGGGACTTATGATATTCCCAGATATCTAGAAGCTGATTGGTCAGGTTGAAAAGGGCTTTCCTTGATAATGACGTCATTTCTTCTTCATTTCTTTTAAATTTTATCAATGAACCATATTGGCAATGCTAATAAGTGTATATAATTCTATATGACATATCAAGAAAGTAAATAGTCAACAATGTATACAGTGGTCAATCCAGGCGGTGGGGTGGCTCGGGTGGAAGAGCGCCGCGGTGTTCCTAAATATTGGAGGGAAATACAAACATCATGACATACAGTACAGCTCAATAATAACTTAGAATACACGGTTGAATATCAACAGAACATGTCTTAAAGTTGTACTAGCTAGTGAATTCGGAAACAACAAATCTATCTGGGCTGACAGCCATGGGACGTGCTCACGAGTCTATAGCGTCCTGCGCTATGGCTAAGTCCGGATACGTTATCGAGGTACCTCGATTAAAGTTATCACGAGGTTGGTTTACCTGTCAGCGCATGCGCACACTTACTCTCATTTGAATCAGGAGACGAGTTTAGGCGAAAACACGCGTACCTACTCTAGGGTAAATCATCTACCCGTGTTTAAATTACATTGATTTCAATACAAACACGTGACTTACTCGACTTACCCTGCTTAATATGTGTGTAGACTCGAGTAGGTACTAGAGTACGTCCTCTAGCCGTTTAGGCGCTACTCTAGTAACATGGGTAGATACACTACTAGGGGCATAAACTCGGCGAGGAGTAATCGAGTAGAATTTGGACCGCGTGATACTGTTATCCGATTATACTCTCGGCGTTCGGATATTCAATCGGGGTAATCGGGGTATCTCTATAATATAACCGATCTTAGCCTTCTACTAATAATAAAATCGGATGGTCCATAATCCCTGAACAGCGCAACATGGCCGCGCCTATAGACAATTGTAGACGCAAGCACTGTATAGGGCCTATGCGTGCCCTATCGATGTAATCAATAAAGTGCTACAATATAGGATCTATTTCTCGCTATACTACACCCATTTCTAACTCGGCTCCAACCACATTCTATGCATGGACTCGATTTGAAACTGAAACCTGAATTCCAAAAATCTAAATTCCAAGGTACAGATAAGTTGTTGAATATTCTGAAAGTAATGTAACTCGGTGCTGTTGCTGCCTGTGGCGGCAACAGCTCCCATTCAAATTACTGTCAAAATATTCAGCATAGGCCTACGGCGCATTTGAATGGCAAATTCATGAAAGGTTTTCGTTTTAGTGACAGGGCTGTCATTTTGATTGTGACGTAATTTAACGCGTGGCGTATTTGATTATGACGTCAGATGCTTAAGTGACGGATCGGATCCCCATATTCCCAAAAATCATTGTCTTGGGCAAATCAATCGTGAATGGTTATCACAGTGTAAGGGGGGTAAGCCGTACTGTTTTCTATTTGCAGTGCAATTGTAGGAGCATTGATCCTATGGTTTTTATTGCAGCAAAATAGGATGGTGAGGTGTAGGGACAGCTCAAACAATGAGTAGTGTAATTTTGAAAAGTCAAAGCGCTGTAACATGTAGTTGTCGCCAGTAGCAACAACCAATCAACCAAACAGCTTACCATACCACGTTAACTTCATTTTGTGTGAACGGTGCCGCAAAGCGTTAAAAAAAATTAGTATAAAAATTGAGCGTTACAATGGTCAAGACGTTTCTAGAAATTTTAATATTAGAAGACTAGTTTTGTCAGGCTTAACCATTAAAGGGGTAATGATAATGAAAATTCAAGCTTTAACTTACCCAGTATCCATTTGCAGGTCGAGAGAAGAGTATCTTTGAAAATTTACCACTGAAATGACTGGCTCGGTTACCGAGTTAGTCATTCTAGTGGTTAATTTTCACAAATACTCTTCTCTTGACCTGCTAGGCCTAATAGACATGCCTCAAGACCACTGCAGAGGTGTTTTGGTCAGTTTGACCATTAAAAGGTTAAGTTTATACAAGAGGAGTAAGACACCGAGATTCCAGAATTTCAATTTAAAGTTACCTAAACAAATACGCCGTTGAATGCCTTGAAGCTAATTCCACAGGAACTTGTTGCTACCATAGACAACAACATTTCGAAGAAAAATTTGTTTCAAAATATTCACCAGTATATCTGTTAAACTTTATACGAGATTTCGAATTCGGTCTAGCTCGTTCAAAGAGTTAACATATATATATCAAAGCCGCTTTAAACCTTTCCGGGTGAAGCCAGCCAAACACCCGCCTCTGCTGGGGTCCTGGTGAATGCGCATTTGCAGGCCAATTGAAGACTATTTTTTAAAACTTACCACTAGAATGACTGGCTCAATAGGCGAGACAGTCGTTTCAGTGGTGAATTTTTACAAATAAACATGTAATGGCCTGCAAATTGGCATTCAACAAGCAAATGTTGTGCTATTCTTGACCAAATTTAGGTTTTAAAGGGTTACAACTCACACCATGCCGCTAAATTGCGGGAAAATCGCAATGTTTGCATAATTAAGTGAATTATATATTTTATTAGTACAAATAAATTAATTATTATGGCATAAATAAATGTCAAATTTAATGACGACAACGTGTTGGCGTGATGCCTGAACAAGTTCAGAAAATGTTCTCACGTCACGTTGTTTGCTCACGAATTTCCTGATAAGTAATACGACCTATGTTTCACCCGTAAAGTGATCATTCTCATGCCTGATCGATAGCTCACTAATATGTTTGTAGCACTTTTAATACACGAATCTCAACTTAACATATATCCAGACAAAGTTATTATTGAACGTTTTTTAACACGGATGCTTAATATTCAGCTTATTAGTCTAAACAAGAGGCTTTGTAATCGCTCTGCCTGCCCGCCAGCCTTTTTACCTGCCCGTCCGCCCGCCCAGCCAACCCCCACTCAATTCGCCAGCCAGCCGCGCTGCCTGTCCGTCGGCCTGTCCATCTTCCCACTCGCTGAGCCTTATCCGTCTGAGCACGCGGCCGCCCGCCCGCCCGCCTGCCCGTATACATGTATATTATCATGTTTTCTCGCCGTCTGTCTGCGTGTCCGACCCGATGTCTTGATCAAGTTCTACCGTCGAGATCTTGGTCAAATTGAGCGAATTGGAATCCCGCAAATTATGATTATGGGGTTCAAAATGTCAAAGATCAACGTCATCGAATAGGGTGGACGGCAATATGCAAAATTATCCGAATATTTGTTCCTATATCAAATGAACCCGGTATTTGACACTTCTGATTGTAACATGCTACCGTTATTTTCACACGGAGTTTATGAGTCCAGCTTTTATCTGTATAACATTCTGATATCAGATCGGCACTACACACATACAATACAGCTCGTACATAAGTTACGACGCTTCAAAAAACAAAAAAAACTCAGAAATATGTTAGTTAGTAGGCTACAATTTTGAACACGATTTAAGAAATTTCTTTTGAATTTTTTAACATAATTAGGCAGCAATGTCTTCCCATCCAATTATTTCAAAATAATCAACAATATGTTCTATTTTGCTATGGAAACGTTGTAGGTTATTACCGAGCTGTACTATAATAATTGAATAAAACAGTACGTGACAACCAGTAGTCTGCCCGTTTAGTATTTATTAATCTTCCTGGGGTGAATAGGCTACAAAGGACTCCGTTTATTCGTTTAATGCATAAATGTGATAAACACGACTCCCATTCCCTAATCTTATCAGGGCTGACAGGGCGTGTTTTTCGAGGAAATATACAACATACAATAATATTATCCTTATCATATTTCGCTTTTGGGAAAAAAGATCTAATCCATGTTATAATTTGATTGTCGTTTCCTTGTCACGCCGCCACGAAACCTCAACAAATAACGAGGAGGTCATGCCAGGGGAAACAAGTTAAAATAGAGGAATACATTTCTAGCTATGACCATCCCCGCACGCACGCACGCACGCACGCACGCACGCACGCACGCACACACGCACACACAAATGCACACACAAACGCGCACACACACCTACAGACGCACGCACGCACGCACGCACGCACGCACTCACTCACTCACTTACTCACTCACGCACGCACGCACGCACGCACGCACGTGGCTTCTCAGAACATCTAATTAAACATTTTCTCCAACACTCCCGCCCCACTCACCCCGCGCCACCCCCACCGCACTACGACAACCAGCACCACCCCACCCCACACCCCTGTTAACGCGAGAGAGACGAGGCCCTCCACCAATTCAGAGGACTTCTGCCTCGCCCATGTAAAATATAAACAGTGCGAGCATATACTAAGAAATAAGCAAGAAATGCACATTTGAAAATGCGCAAAACGGGAATTCTGATTTCACGCTTTTCAATTGAAATTATGGCGTAAGGGAGATAAATGTTGTATAAGAACCACTTGGGCAAGTAAATTAGCTTGATTACGTCCCATACAGGTGCTACATTTTAGTTGGAAATCGTTCGGCGTGTTTGTAGTAAGTAGACTGCCAAATATTGAGTAAGAGATTTTTTTTGTTACCGGTATTAACTGAGAACATTTCGCTCGAATCGGTGTGTATTTTATGAAATATCGACCCATAGTGATCTATTTAGGGAAACAAAACAGGAGCGCTAACGTATCAACTAGAACGGACAGCACAACTAGAGAGGGAATGATTAGAGCTTGTAAAGCCTATGGACAAGTAATGAAAACATGTATCCGGCAGTATAAACAAAAATACCAAATGAAAATTCAAGAACTGAACTTCAATTGCCCTGAGGCTTACTGGGAAATCATTAAAGACAATACCAAACAAAATATCTGTCCAGTAGATAGCGAGAAGATGTATGATTTCTTTACAGAACTTAATGACCCAACAAACAGTGAAGAGTCACTAACTCAAGACACTCCGTTGTCTCCTGAACCTATGGACGAAAACTACGAGTTAAAGAAACCGATCACTTCAGCCGAAATTTCTAAGTCGATTAAGTCAATTAAAAATAGCAAAGTAGCAGGAGTAGATAATATAATAAACGAGTACCTAAAAGCAACAGAGGATATTATGTTATTTATATATATATATATATATATATATATGTGTGTACCTTTTTTCTTCTTTTTTTTAACAGAGTTTTGGATACTTGGACAGAGGGCATCATAATACCAATTTATAAACGAAAGGGAGACCCTAAATAGCCAAAGGACTACAGGCCTAGTACTTTACTCAGTTGCCTAGGAAAACTATTTACATCAAGTATATGTAGACGAATAAACAAAACAGTAAATGAGAATAACCTACTACTAGGAAATCAGGCCGGCTTTAGACATGACTACACGACCATACATACACACTATTCCAACTAATAGAAATAGTACAACAAAAAAAGATAAAACTATACTGTGCCTTCGTATATGTTGAAAAATCTTTTGAAACAGTTTAGAGAACGGGTCTCTGGGGAAAATTAGCATCTCATAAAATTACTGGTAAAGTTTTTAATGTAGTACAAAGTATGTATAAAAATAGCAAGTCGAGGATAAAACTAAATAATGAATTATTTGATACCATAAGCTCGGCGTAAGACAGGGCGAAAATCTATCCCCAGTTCTATTCTCACTATACCTAAGTGACCTGCAAAATTGCTTAGAAACTAATAATTGTAAGCGAGTAGAACTTAAAACAAGAGAGGATGCATTATTTACATTTCTTAAATTATTGATTCTACTATATGTTGATGATACAGTTATAATGGCAGAGAGCGCAGCTGATCTACAGACGTCACTTGACGCATTTGATGCATACGTAGACCAATGGAAGCTAAAGATTAATGTCGATAAAACTACGGTGTTAATCTTTGGTAGTACAAAGCATTTTTATAATACACAAAAATTCAATATAAAAGAGAAACAATTAGAAATTGTAGGGAGCTACATGTACTTAGGCATAAATTTCGCTTTTAACAGACGTCTGATATCAGCCCAAAGACATGTCGCTGAACAAGCTGCTAAAGCAACATATTCAGTAAATCGTAGGGCGCGTAAATTAGACTTGCCATCTCACGTTATGGTAGTGAAATTCTAGGTATCGAGAACATCAACATGCTTGAAAAGACTACGTTAGTTTTCCTAAGATAAAAATAAGTACGCCCAAGTGCATGTCGTATGGGGAAACAGGGGAAATGCCACTGGAATTAAAGATTAAACAGCGCATGGTAAATTTCTGGTTACAGCTAATCACTGGAAAACAGACTACCACCAGAGCAACACACAGTACAAATGGTTAAACTGCATTTAAACATACTAGAAGAAACTGGAATGACCTATATTTGGGAAGCACAGTCAGTAACCAGTGTGAATGAAAGAAAATGTTACGTAAAGCAAACCATCGAGGATCAATTTAAACAGAAGTAGGAAGGGCAAATGTGAGAATCGTGGAGGGGAAAAACATACAACGCCTTTAAAGCGAGCCTTGAAATGGATCCACATCTACTCAAGCTTGGAGATATGAACAGAATAACATTCACAAAGTTTAGAACCAGTAATCACCATTTACGTATTGAGAAGGGTCGTTGGGAGAGAGAGAGCGTCCCACGGGAACAGCGAACATGCCAATTATGTGACAAAAACGATATTGGTGATGAATACTATTTTTTAAATTTATTTGCGACTATTTCAAACCTGACAGGCTAAAGTATTTGCCAAAATTTTCTTATAACAGATCAAATTAGTCGAAGTTCTTTAAGCTATTTTCCACAGAAAGAAAGAAGCTCTTAATAAAACTATGCTCATTCATCAGCATTAATACCGGCCAATTCTCCGCAAGGTAGACCCCTGCACAAACTCACCATGCTACATAGACAATAACGACGACGACGACGACGACGACGACGACGACTGTGATGATGACAATGGCAATGCTAATAATGTTAATAATAATTATAATAAGATAGGTTGGGTAAGATGCACACATTATAATGTACTGTAAACAATTCACCACTGTCAAACCTGTTTAATCATATTCCCCATATATCAATTGTATGATCTGGGTGTAATATCTATCTATCTATCTATCTAGCTGGCTATCTATCTATCTATCTAACTTTCCATTGCCACAAAATGAAGAGACTTATTAACAACTTTGAAACTTTATTAAATACTTTCTACAAAATATGATTGCTACTATTTGGTCAGTCTTTGTAATCGACCGTGTTACATTTCCACAGGATATGTATAAATCAGTCAATGGTTTAGTCTGTGTAAACTCTGTTTGTATAATTAAACGGGAATATTCACATTTTATGTGTTTTAAGTATTGCATGCATATTTTTAATGCTGTTCCACTGCCGAGAACACTTTCAAACCTTTGCCCCCCCCCCAAAAATAAAATAAAAATATCATGGACCCAAGGATTTTATCATGCTAAGATTAAAACTTTTACCGAAACTCTTGTAAAATCATGATATTTTTTATATATTTTCAGAATGCTGATCACATGGTGTAGTTAAATATGTCAAAACCACTGATAATTTTGTGTAGTAGAATATAATGTGATGAAGACAGAAGTGACTATCCTTTAAAACTATGGAAAAAGTTACGGTCTCGTACATTCGACTGGAAAGGACTAGATACTTACGGAAATGTCTACGAAACAGTAAACTGGTATGATGGTCCAAATGGAATTTGCTTTCACAAAACATGTGAGATGTCAATTGCTAGTCACAGAAAATTGAAGCAGGCAAGAACCAACAAAGACCAAACATCAGCAGCATTTGGCTGATTTCAAGCCACTGTACAGCCATCTCATATTAAGAGCAAAGGTTACTATTACCACACTCCCCGAAGAAGTCTGTTGTATATGAAGTGATGGTGCGAATCGTACGAGTAGCGCAGTAAAATGCGATGTCTTTCATTCAGCTTGTAGGCGATCAACCAGTATATACCTTGATAGTACAGCTGAAGAATGAAAATCGTGTACAATTTGATCAGATTCTACCAATCCTTGATACTTTTCATACACAATGTTCATTTATATCAACGATCAACAAGCTGTTCCAGGATTGTGGACTAGCTGATATTCTGGTGGCAGCTGTCGTCATCATGGAAGGATAAGTTGACAAAGCACTGCGGGGCAAACACTATAAGAGACGTGTCCGGCGTCTTCGGCTGATGTATGAACTGCTCATGGGCAGAGTAACTTAAAGGGCATATAGAGAAGACCTCCAATTAATGGCCAGTTTGTCAAAAGACCTTCAAGAATTACACGTGACGAGAATCTACCAAGAGAAGAACGTCAGAAAGCTTACGACGAGCTAGAATGCAATACAGAGATAGTTGAGTTTGTTGAAAGAACCTTTGAGAAAATACAGGATTCAGAAAGTCCAATGGCAAAGTTCCGGATCAGATTCATGGAGATGGTAAAATACTCATGCAAAACATACATGTGATACGTACACAAAACTTGGAAGCATTCAAGGAATCACTCAGGATGATATCGCCATGGCTTCGGATCTACGATCATGATAAATATAGCAGATGGTTAGTTGAATTCTGATTGGAAATCAGAGGTCCTCTGAGGAAGAAGTCAAGTACATGGTGAACAGTTTGTTCACGCAGCCAATGATTGGGAAAACAATTCGTGTCTGCCGATAGATCTCTGGATAGAGATCACAATAAATAAGGTGTCGGAAATGACAGCTGGTTGGAAGCGAATTCTTAAGAATGAGAAGATGTTGCTGACTGACACACAGAATGCCAATAATGTGAATTGAGTTAGAGCATCACTCCACGCGATTGCAAGGCTAAAGTTGGCATCACAACAACATGCTGAGAATTCCCGCAAACGCAGGAAAATAGATGAAAAAGCTATACAAGACCTTGATAGTTGCACCAATGAATTTGACTCGGATCCATTCGATTTAACAAAGCCTACCTTGAGGTCACTGCAGTCAGGTATGCTTATATCTGAGAAACTCGCCCAGAAACTGCATAGAAGATGGTGAATCCTTGGTGAAAGTATTTTTCAATGAACGGATGTTTTCATCAAAGAAATCGTTTGATGAAACAATACACAAGGGCTTGCTACACAACTTTGATAAACCTCCAATTGACAAAAGTGAATGTGTGACCAGTCCAACAAAGACTACAGCAATGGAAAACAAAGCCATGGCAGATGCCATATGTGAGCTCAGCAAGTGTCAAACCAAAATAATCCTTACCCAAGTCATGGACCATCGGGTGACTGATGAATGCTTATCACTCTTCAACACATATGGAACATGGTCAAAGTGCAGAAATCAAAGTTGACAAAAAGTATGGCAGCCTAGTTGTACCATCATGTTTCTACGTTCTATTGTTTTTGCTGGTGCTTAACTTTTGCACAGGTGTATATATATATATATATATATATATATATATATATATATATATATATATATATATATATATATATATATATATATATATATATATATATATATATATATATATATATATATATATATATATATATGGAGACACTGTCAGTGGAACATTAGCTGAAGCCCGTGCACTCCAATGGCAAAAAATGAATGAAGAGGAAATCCTCACAAAGATTACCGCCAGACCGTGACAGCATTGACCTTACATAGGCCTTAAATATTCCGTAGCCAGACTCTCCCAGGCCTTACCGATGCCTTACCTAAGCATGAGTCAGGCTTGACTAGGCGTTACATAGGCCTTATCCAGGCTTAACTAGGTCTTAGCCAGACTTGATGATGCCTTACCTAGGCCTTACTTAGACTTTATCTGGGATTTAAGGCGTAGCTAAAGCCAAGAAAAGCATAACTAAGGCCTATGTAAGACCTAGTTAAGCATAGATAAAGCTTAGGTAAGGCATCGGTAAGGCCTAGCAAATCCTGGCTAAAGACCAAATAAGGCTTTGGTAAGGCTTATACAAGCGCTTGATAAGGCCTAGGTAATCCTATCTAAGGCCTAGGAAAACCAAGCTACGTCAATATAAGGTCTAGCCAATCTCAGCTAAGGCTTAGACAATACCTAGATAAGGCCTATCCAAGCTTGACTACGGCCTAGGCACGGCCAAGCAAAGCCTGGCTACGGCATGGCTAAGGCATAGGTAACGCCTAGGTAATGCTTAGCTAATGCCTATCAAAGCCTGGCTAATGCCTCAGCAAGCCTTGCCAAGGCCTGGGTAAGGCCTAATCAAGTCGAGATAAGGCCTAGCTAAAGTCTAGCAAAGCCTGGACAAAGCCTGGACAAAGCCTATCTAAGTCCTATTCACGGCCTAGCTAAGTCCCAGGTAAGCATGGTTACGGCGTAGGTAAACCTAGCTAAGGCCCATGTAAGTCCTAGGTACGGCTAGCCTAGGCCTGGCAAATCAGGGATAAGGCCTAGCAAAGGCATGGCCAAGCCTGGCTAAGGCCTATGAAAGGTCTAGCTAAGGCTTAGGTAATCCTAGATAAGGCGTATGAAAACCAAGCTAACGCATGCGGGAGCTCAGCTAAGACTTAGATAATACCTCGGTATGGCCTAGGCAAGCCTGACTACGGTCTAGTTAAGGGGAAGCAAATACTTGTTAATGCCCAGGTAAGGTCTATGCAAGGCCTCGGTAAGGCCTATCTACTGCTTATGTAGGCCATATCCAAGCTCAGCTATTGCTTAGTTATGGCCTAAGTAAAGCCTAACGAAGCTTGACTAAGGTCTAGCTAAGGCAGAGCAAAGCATGGCTAAGGCCTGGCTAGCGCAAGGTAATGTCTAGGTAATGCTTAGCTAATGCCTAGCAACTCCTGGCTAAGGCCACTAAGACCTAACTTAATTCTATCAATAAGGCCTAGTTAAGGCCTATACAAGGCCTAGATATCGACTAGGTAAGCCTAGCTAAGGCCTATATAAGCTTAGCTATTGTCTAGGTAATGTCTAGGTAAGGCCTAATCAAGACTGGCTATGTCCTAGCGAAGACTTACCAATGCCTCGTTAAGTCCTATCCACGGCCTAGCTAAGTCCTAGGTAAGCCAAGCTAAGGTCTAGGTACGCATAGCTAAGGCCCATGTAAGACCTAGGTAAGGCTACCCTAGGCCTAGCAAAGCAGGGATAAGGCATAGCGAAGGCCTAGCCAAGCCTGTCTAAGGCCTAGGTAAGGTTTAATAAAGGCAGGCTAAGGCTTAGGTAAGACCTGTTCAAGCCTGGATAAAGCCTATCCAAAGTCTAGCAACGCCTGGCTAAGGCATATACAAGGTCTAGCTAAGGCGTAGGTAATCCTAGCTAAGGCCTGGGAAAACCAAGCTAGGGCTTATATAACATCAACCAAGCTCAGCTAAGGCTTGGATAATACCTAAGTAAGGCCTATCCAAGCCTGACTAAGGCCTATCTAGGGCAAGCAAAGCCTGTTAAGGCCTAGGTAAGGTAAATGTAAGGCCTAGGTAAGGCATATCCATGGCCTATGTAAGGCATATCCAAGCTAAGCTATGACGTAGTTATGGCCTAATTAACGCCTAGCCAAGCCTGACTAAGACCAAGCAAAGTCTGGCTAAGGTCTAGTTAAGGCCTAGCAAAGCCTGGGTAGCGTCTAGGTAAAGCCTAGGTAAGGCCTAATTAATCTGGCTAAGGCCTAGTTAAGCATGGCTAAGGCCTATGTAACACATAGTTAAGCCTGACTAAGGCTTAGGTAAGGCACCGGTAAGGCCTAGGAAAGCCTGGCTACGGACTAATTAAGGACTAGGTAAGGCCTATTCAAGCCTGGATAATGTCTAGCTACAGCCTAGCAAAGCCGGACCAAGGCCTACGTAAGGCCTAGTCAAGTCTAAATCAAGGCATCAGTTAGGCCTAGAAAATCCTGGCTAAAGACTAAATAAGGCTTAGGTAAGGCGCATATATGCCTAGATAAGGGCTAGGTAATCCTATTTAAGGCCTAGGAAAACCTAGCCAGTGTCTAGGTAAGGGCTAACCAAGCTCAGCTAAGGTTTAGATAATACCGATGTAAGTCCTAGCCAAGCCTGACTAAAGCCTAGCTAATGATAAGCAACGCCAGGCCAAGGCCCAGGTAAGGTCTATGCAATTCCTCGGTAAGGCCTATCTAACGCTTATGTAAGGCCTATCCAAGCTCAGCTATGTAAGCCCTATCCAAGATCAGCTACAGTTTAGTTCTGGCCTAAGTAAAACCATGTCAAGCTTGACTAAGGCCTAGCTAAGGCAGAGCAAAGCCTGGCTAATGTCTGGCTAACGCTTATGTAATATCTAGGTAATCCTTAGGTAATGCCTAGCAACACCTGGCTAAGGCCAAAGTACGGCCTAGGTAACGCCTAGTCAAGCCTGGCTAAGGCCTTGATAAGGTCTAGTCAAGCCTGGCTAAGGCTTAGGTAATGCTCAATCATGACTGCTAATACCTAGCTTAATTCTAACAATAAGGCATAGGTAAGGCCTATACAAGGCCTAGGTATCGACTAGGTAAGCCTAGCTAAGGCCTATATAAGCTTAGCTAATACCTAGGTAAGGCCTAATCAAACTGGCTATGGCCTAGCGAGGACCGGCCAAGGCCTCGTTAAGTCGTATCCACGGTCTAGTTAAGTCCTAGGTAAGCCTAGCTAAGGCCTATGTACGCCTAGCTAAGGCCCATGTAAGGCCTAAGTAAGGCTACCCTCGGCCTAGCAAAGCAGGTATGGGGCATAGCGAAGGCGTAACCAAGCCTGTCTAAGGCCTAGGTAAGGTCTAATAAAGCCAGGATAAGGCTTAGGTAAAGCCTGTTCAAGCCTGGATAAAGCTTATCTAAAGTCAAGCAAAACCTGGCTAAGGCCTTTACAAGGTCTAGCTAAGGCGTGTGTAATCCTAGCTAAGGTCTGGGAAAACCAAACTATGGCTTACGTAATTCCAGCCAAGGTCAGCTAAGGCTTGGATAATACCTAAGTAAGGCCTAGCCAAGCCTGACTAAGGCCTAGCTAGGTCAAGCAAAGCCTGGTTAAGGCCGAGGTAAGGTCTATGTAAGGTCTATCTAACGCCTATGTATGGCATATCCAAGCTCAGCTATGGCGTAGTTATGGCCTAAGTAACGCCTAGCCAAGCCTGACTAAGCCCTAGCAAAGCCTGGATAACATCTAGGTAAGACCTGGGTAAGGCATAATCAATCTGTCTAAGGCCTAGTTAAGCACGGCTAAGGCCTATGTAACGCATAGTCAAACCTGGCTACGGCTTAGGTAAGGCATCGGTAAGGCCTAGGAAAGCCTTGCTATGGACTATTTACGGCCTAGGTACGGCCTATTCAAGCGTGGTTAATGTCTAGCTATGGCCTAGCAAAGCCTGACTAAGGCCTAGGTAAGGTCTAGTCAAGTCTTACGTATGACATCGGTTAGACCTGGAAAATCATGGCTAAAGACTAAGTAAGGCATATGTAAGGCCTATATATGCCTAGGTAAGGGCTAGGTTACCCTATCTATGGCCTAGAGAACCCGAGCTAAGGTCTATGTAAGGGCTAGGTGTAGCTCGGATTGACCGGTCAGGTACCGGCTGTACCAGCTAAGCTGGTTACGCGCCGCCCGTCCTGGATTCGTTCCCTGAACACGCCCCCTGGGTAGAGCTATAAGCGTATATGAGCCTATGAGAGAGATCGCATTATAAAAACGACTAAGTTCCTTAAAGCGCATAGTGCGCATGCGCATGCTTAATGCTATTTTTGACAGAGAGAGAGTAGTTTACGACCATGATAGGATGACGCTTTTAGTGTACCGAGACGGTACAATTTAATCCTTTTTAATAACTTGTTCCCGCCGAATCTGGCATTAATCACGACCAGAATTCGACGGGCTTACCAAATCTTTAACCATTTCAAAATCGGTTAAGAAATGGCTGAGTTATCCACGGAAAACCCCTTTTGATTATCTTCAAGGTATTGCCGTGACGTCATAACCACGTGTACGCAGAACTTCTAGAATGTTCCAGAACATTCGACTGCGTTATTATTAGCTACTTGCTGATTGGCTGTTGCTCAACCGATGATTGGTTGGAGCATGCGCCTGTGACGTCATGAGTAGTATAAAAGGAGACGAGGTCCAGAGCTCGAGAGCATCATCTGCCAAAGGCCGATTAGGGTGGACCTGTGTCGGCTACGATCGGCAAGACAGGCATTACGCAGATCATTTGGGTTTCTGTCGGTTTTTCTCCCGTATCCAGCAGTAATCCAACCCACCACACTAAAGCAATTTTGTATCTCCCATTGTTGCGGGAACATTTTTGGAACTTTTTAGATATTGTTCACGAATATATCAAGAACTAACTCGGAACACGAACTTACGGTGAGGCCTTTCCTGGCCTGAAAATGTGATTCTACAGATGTAGAGGCAGCGATGTTCTTTGGTGGATGACTCGCCGGATCTGCCGGCCACGCCGAAAAGTGGTTATTCAGCCGTCCCCACACTGATGTCATGCAGGTTTATCTAAACTTTTTGATCGCAGCAAAGTAAACTTTGCCCGGAACGTCTTCAGAGCTGGCTGACGTACCCCGCACCATTAAGCTTAGTTATGTAACTTCATCCGTATTTAACAACTCCCGCTCATGATCGGGTTGTTGACAACTTCCATCTGTATCATTCGTCATAGCAGTAATGTTATTGTATCTCTTACTGACTACTCGTTAGACATTCTATATTGTGATTACAGCCCTGAGTTCGATCCGCTCCCGTCATGAGCTGCTTGCGGGAATCATGTTTGCAGAAACCAGCCTGCAGGAACTTTCCAGCTTCCAGGGAATGCATCAACTCACGTCAAACTAAGGGTGACATATCAATTTCAGTAACACGATAGCCCAGGCTTAAGAATGGCTACCGATTATTCAAATAACTATACTTGACATTTTTAATTATCCCGCTAATTACATCTCTGATAATTATATCGTATCTGTATAACCGGTTCCGATGACTAAAAGGCACCATAACGGTCATAGGACCGCTAGTTATAATTTCTGTATCTGTTTATAGTTATTCTTATTTTCTGTAGGGTGTTTTCGCTAACCGCACCATAGTAGGTTCCTCAACCTGTACTATATATATATTATTCTGATCATTTCACATTGTATAGATTGTTCTGGTTAGTTTATATATGGCAAGTGGCCATCAGTTTATATGTTTTGTTTATTTGTAGAAAAACATAGGACTGCAGTGCACGTAGGAAACACTATGCAGCAACATTTATATATGCAGCACTTTCTCCCGCCACCAGCAATTTTTCACTGAGGTCGCTGTCCGGGCTATAACTCTGTTTAGCCTGGCATGCTACCAACTAAAAACCTTTTCTATTCAGCTCGATAGGATAGGATAGGTTTAATATGATTGGAGACAATCTCTTCGTTAGGAGACACGTAGTGTATGCCTCTTTTCCGGTAGTTGAGATAATTTAGCCCCGCACTCCGCACTCCGGTAAGGTTGTGTAAGATTGGCCAACATACCTAAAGGGAGGGCCTCATATTTCTACGTTATTGTCGCTCTTCATGTTCCATTAAGCCTTATGGCTTCTTAATTGTTTAGATGTCCCTATCCACACCATGGACTGATCTGACCCTGGGAACCTATTGGGTTTTCCGAGCAGTGATGGCCAGGGTGTGGTGTCACACACATTCCCCGCGTATCCTCGGATACTCAGTGGTTAGTTATATTTGCCAATGTAGGAAAGCACTGCGAAAACATATCTTAATTATTATTTTCTTTAATCTGCTGAACAATCCTCCCGCACCGCAGTGCATAACTGGGCAACTTGTGTTTAAACCTAATGCCAGGTTAAAAAGTTAGTTCCGTAGGATCTGGTGTGGGCGAGATGCGCATCCCCACCGAATTCCGAAAGACTGTCAGGGCATGATATTCAGATCTGCCACGCCCTCACGGGAAAGACATTTACGGTGGGTATTCGTCTCTCTTACATCCACCATAACGATAGCCCAACACTATCCCATGAGTCACAAGTGGCACCCGATGTGGGGCTTGAAGAACATCTTTATTAACGCGCAGCAAACTCATGCCCACACCGTATGGTGAGCTTAGTTCTATAGTCTCCATTTAGCGATGACTCCCTTGATCAAGAGGTAGCGTCATATGATGGATTCCAGGCTCACATGCTCACCACCAATGCCAGAAATTCACCAGCAGGATCAACAACCCCACAATATAACCTGTTTCCGGATGCCTCACAGGCGGGAACAGAGTTTAGAACCATATCAGATGTCCGCGACAGGCCAACTCCATGAGGGCCGAATCATGGATGATCACGACAAAGACCTGATTATGGGCACACTCATAATCCTTCAGACTACTATCGTTCACCCATGTCATCTACGGAGACCATATGGCAGGGTGACAATCCATATTACAGACAACCTCCCGCGCCACCCCTTCAAAGGCAACACTATGCCCGAGGAGAACACCGCAGCATCATAGGGAGAAATCAGCACCACCTTTTCGGTGGTACATCAGTCATGCTACACACCATGACCGCCAGCCGACTGCGCCACTGCCATATGAGGAATATCAGTCCTCACCTCGAGAAGAACGTCCACGTAATCTTCATAATATTCTGCCGCCCGTCCATAGACCCATGCCGGTTTATGGTTCTACAATGGGGTGGGATTCACTGGATTGGAGTATGCACGTTCTCGCTCCTCGGCATCGGCATCGACGGGAAACACCAGCACCACCACCACCACCACCACCTGCACAACGACCAGCCTCAGAATACTCGTCAGTCTCGCAGATACCACCGCCATGCGGATTTCAACCACTTCATTCTTCCCATGGTCTTGGCCGAGTCATTCTCCCTCCCGAATTTAGCGGGGAGAATGACTGGACCAATTATAAAATACAGTTCGAGATAATAAGTCGAACTAACCGCTGGAATGATCAGCAAATGGGTGAATATCTCGCCGCAAAGCTTTCTGGAAAAGCCCTTGTTCTTGCGGATCTCGGGAGTGATTACACACCCACCTACACCCAATTTGAACAAGCACTAACTGTGCGATTTGGCGACACAGCTGTCGGAGAAACGAGTCATCTACAACTCAAAAATCTCCAATGATGCGCAGGAGAGACGCTTCCTGAGTTAGCTAGTCGAATCAGAAGGCTAGTCACCCGCGCATATCCTAGCACCAACATAGAAGGCGTAATCCATCTGCATCTTGACACATTCATCGATGAATTAAGCGGTGAACCCGCCCTGAAAGAAAAACTATTTCTTGGTGACCACGGGAGTTTGGCCCAATTAATGGCAACCACGGTCTGAATAGAAAGCTTTCTTGAGTGGGAAAAGAGCAGCCGACGCCAACTTGACCCTATCAATGCGGTAGAGGGTGCAGCTATCACCATGTCCACCTATGCTCCCCCCAGATCATCAACACCTACCACACCAACACCACAGCAAACGAATTTACAAAATTTCTGTTAGAATCAAGCGCCTGGAGGAAGGGGGCGTGCCTGTAGAGGAAGCTACAATGGAGCCACCGGGCGCGGGAACCAGTGCAACAATAACACTAACGGCAACATGAAGGAACGAATAGACGAGATCAATAAACAGATCTCCGCATTAACAAACCTCGCCACCACTCACTTTAGAACAGCGAACACCACCAACACCGCACCACCACCAAACACATGTTTTGGATGTGGTCAGCCATCAAACTCTTAAGGGCACCGAAAGTAGAGTCACCTCAGTGCCCGTATCTGCTTCCCAGCTCAACTGCAGCCCCCGTATGACAACGTTCGGTGGCCAACTATTACCAACCAAATTCAGCTTTTACACCTACACCAAAATGCACAACTTCACATATGTCGATGCTTACGATGCCTCCCACATCTGCAGCATCGCCATCCCCCTCTATCTCCGCACATGACAAGCCTTCTTTCCTTTGTAAAACGGCAGTGGTAGGTTGTAGCACCTTCGCTGAAACAACGTTTTTGCAAGCACCACGTCCCGCCACCAGGACACTGAATTCTCGGTGTCCTTTGGTGATATGCAAAACACCACCCCGCACAACATCATCTCTAGCATCCACAAACAGCAGCGACTTGGGAGAAACGGTTCACTCTGCCTCATGGATTCGCAAACGCCGACGTAGACGGGGAGAAACACGTCCCTGGTGGCGTCACTGTTTCTTCTGTGCTTCACCAAAGCATCCAATGAAGCATTGCAAGAAATGGCTCGTGCAGGTGGAGCTTATCCGTCATCCCGTACCCACCGCTGTCCACACTAATACTGCATACCCAGAAACAGCAACATCTCCATCATCATTGCTACCCCCAGCAGCGACGATGACGGACTCGCCTCTTCCTCCCTCAGCCATCCACTACATTAAAAGAAGCCATTCAGAGACAGACCGATTATATACAGAATGATTCCACTCTGACACCATTGTCACAGACGGCGTCTTTGGAAACTCTTCCCCAGGTACACCGAAAAGTGATATACAAATGTGCCTGTCTGTTTAGTGGTGTTTCCACCAGTGCCACCGTTGACACTGGTGCTTCAATCATGGTATTTAACCAGCGCTTATATGAGAGCATCCCACCTCATAAGAAGCCTCCCCTTAAGCCTACAAATATTGACCTACAGACGGCTACGGGAGCCGATGTACCCGTAGCCGGTGTAGTTAATTTAGTTATCCAAATAGAGGAAATGCAATTCATTCAGAGAGTTGTCATCGCCTCTATTCATAACGCTGCCGTCCTTGGCTCTGATTTCCTCAGTGCCAGCGAAGCCATCATACATTACAAACAACAGGAACTCGACAAACACGGCCGACGAATACCTCTTGGACCGGCATCGTCATTATATGAGACGTGTGGTTATATTATCAAGTACTGCCACAGTTGAACCGGGAAAAGAACAAATCTTATGGGCCACCGCACCACAATTAGGAAGCAACACACACATCGCAATGCTGGAACCCGACCATGATTACATGATCGCCTCTCAATGTGCAAGTCCTCACATGATAGTGGACACCACTAATAAGGAATATATATCTTTTAGAGTGTTCAATGGTACCGCAGACCCCCATCACTCTTGAACCAGGAGTACGCTGCAGCCATTTAGTGGACATAATCTCACTGGAATCACCTACACTTACCGACACACCACAGCATATGACTGATGATATACCTGAACATCTACATGATTTATATCTACGTGCCACAGTTGGATTACAGCAATCACAGAAACACGAAATTCGGAAACTACTGTACAAATATCGCGATAGTTTTTCCTCCGGAGACATGTATCTCGGAGAAACTCATCTCGTACGACACTCCATCGACACGGGCAATAACCACCCCATACGTCAACTGGTACGATGTCTCACCATTGATAAAGAAGCGGAAGCACACCAACAAGTGAACGACATGTTGCGGACCAGTATTATCGAACCCTCAGCATCTCCATGGGCTAGCCCAATAGTACTAGCAGGCAAAAAGGACAGAACCTTGTGGTTTTGTATTGACTACCGCCGCCTTAATGATCTTAGCGTCAAGGACGCTTATCCGTTACCTCGGATAGATAGGGCTTAGATTCTGTGTACGGAGGCAAGTGGTTTTGTACCCTTGACTTAGCTAGTGGTTACTGGCAAGTAGCCATGGATGAAGCTGACATGGAAAAGACCGCATTCATTTGTAGGGATGGTCTTTTCCAATTCCGCAAGATGCCCTATGGCTTGTGCAACGCTCCCGGAACATTTGAACGACTCATTGAGCAAGTATTAACCACCCTGCAATGGGAAATCTGTCTCTGTTACATTGTTGACGTAATAATCTTCGGACCAACGTTTGAGCAAACCTTTTGGACACCGTGCTATCACGATTCCGCACGGCCAATTTGAAACTCAAACCCAAGAAATGTCATCTCTTTAGACAGAGCGTTGAGTTCCTGGGACACGTCATATCCAGTGATGGAGTGGCTACTCAGCCATCTAAAACTAAGGCAGTAGCGGAGTGGCCTACACCCTCTTCAGTCACCGAGACACAGAGTTTTCTTGGCTTATGCCAGTACTATTGCCGTTATATCCGACATTTCAGCGAGATTGCTTCACCCCTCTACAAGATCACCGAAAAAGATCGACCATTCGAGTGGACGAGTGAGTGTGAAGGCCCCTTCAGGGCGCTGAAGGAACTCTTGACGACCGCCCCAATTCTTGCTCATCCTAATCCAAACCTCGATTTCATCTTAGACACTGATACGTCAGCTTACGCTATCGGCGTGGTTCTATCTCAGGTCACAGAAGACGGAACGGAGCATGTATTGGGTTATGGTTCGCGTACTCTGAATAAAACGGAGAGAAAATATGCAGCCACCAAGTGAGAACTATTAGCGGCGGTATATTTCATCAAGTACTATAAACACTTTCTGTACGGGCGCCCCTTTACACTCCATACAGACCATGCCTCACTACGCTGGCTCAGGAACCTAAAGAATCCGGAAGGCCAGGTAGCGAGATGGCAGGAATCCCTGCAGGCCTATAATTTCAACGTTGTTCGCCATCCCGGCAAATTGCACGGTAATGCCGATGCTCTCAGTAGAGTTGGCGTGGAGGCTGAACACGAAGAGGCCGCCACCGTGACACAGTCAACACAGCCATCTCCGGAATTCCCCGAATTGAGGTGCGCAGAGTGGAATCCAGAGAAAATCGCACACCACCAAACAGCAGACGTGCAGACACGAAATATATACACGTGGATCCAGGAGGGGACACGTCCTCCCAAGGAATCAGTAACACCACTATCCACCATGGCAAAATATTATTACCAATGGTTTGAAGAATGTCAATTAATAAATAACGTTCTTTACTTCAATAACCGTCTGGTAGTCCCAGAAAGTTATCGTAACCTCATATTAAAAGAACTACATGATAACACCAGGCATCTGGCCGTGGAAAGGACTGATGCCCGTATCAAATCAAGATTCCACTGGATTGGGATTCGCAATAGTATCAAGGCATGGGTTGCCAAATGTATCCCATGCCAAAGATGTGCCGTTGGCCAGCACCATATCGCACCATCTCAAATTAAGATTGTTGGTGCACCGTGGGAGCGAGTGGCTATCGACGTGCTCGGACCCTTGAATACGACAGATGACGGAAATAAATACATCCTCGTATTACAAGACTATTTTATGAAGTGGGTAGAAGCATTTGATTTGCCAGACCAAGAGGCATCCACCGTAGCGGAGGTCCTGGCAAGCAATGTGTTCTGCCGTTTTGGTATGCCTTATGAGTTGCACTCCGATCAAGGAAGTAATTTTGAGAGCTGGCTCATATCAGAGCTCTGCAAATTGTTTCATATCATCAAAACAAGGCCGACTCCATACCACCCCCGGAGTGACAGGATGGTAAAGAAATTCAACAGAACTCTCACGGAGATGCTTACAAAGGAAACACGCCTTGATTGTAGAGATTGGGGTCTATGGCTCCCATATGTACTCATGGCTTACCGCACTTCAGTACATTCCAGCATGGATTATACTCCTGCTCGGTTAATGTTAGGCCGTGAATTAGCCTTACCCCTGGATCTGGCCATGCCCCGGATACCAGGAGAGAAAAATTCACCATCTCTCTATGTTGAACTCTTGTGGCAGCGGATATAACAAGCCCACGAGTTAGTGAGAGAAACACTATCCACTGCACACCGGCGGCAAAAGACGTGGCACGACCGGAGAGTGCATGGAGATCCATATGAAGCAGGAAGGATGGTTTGGGTACACAATTCACGACGGTCTGCAAACGTGCCAAGTAAACTGACTTACCAGTGGAAAGGCCCCTATATGGTAGTAGGTAAGACATCGGACATGACCTACCGTATCCGTGCTTCGGATGGCCTGACCTCAGTCATCCACTTCGATTGGCTTAAACCATGTGTCAGTGACGCACCAGCACCAGAGATCTGACTGGGTGTTTCTCGTGACACCGGTACCCAGACAGATATTTCTATGGAAAATAGTGTTCCCCCGGTTAGCACAGAGCAGCATGGTACCAGTTCAACCCCACTTATACCAAGCCAGAATGTGGGTGAAAAACGGCTAACGATGACGAGATACGTACTCGCACGCTCCCTCATCAGCACGGGTCTACTCGATCTGGGAAGCCATATCTGAAGAACTTTGTGTTTGTTTTGCCCATTGGACCAGATAGAAAAGGTGTTCCCCCGATCTCTTCCCATTCTCACCACTTCATGCTATGCCCCCCCCCCCCCCCCATCATGGAGTTGCCACAAGCGGAAGCTGAGGCTGACCCAAGCCATGCTTCCCGTGGGGTGGAACATATGATAAATAGCATGGAAGTGAAGAGGCTAAATGAAGCATTGGCGTGTCTAGAACCGCAAAACCGTACACCAAGTTGTACCCGACCACTTCCCAAAATCGCGAAACCACGCCCCTTCCAATGGACACCCTTTTCCGCAGTCCCACCACTGCCATCACTCCAATTCGCAGCCCTCATCTATACACCAAGTTCGGACATCACTGGCCCAGTCCATTTCACACTCCACTCGTCGTCTGTTGACCGTCAATCTTCAGATATGAGAGAGACTGCTGCTACAGAGGAGGTGGCATCCCACACCGCACCGACCAACATTAACACCTGCAGTGGACAGGGAAGCAGCCTGTTCAGCAGACTCTCGGCTCGAATTTTCCTGGTGTCTAAAAACTATGACAGGACACCAACTGTCGTGTACCGCGAGATGACCACATCCCCCTGTCCAAAGGCCACCCCATCCATTTGGCCTACCATACTCCCCCGTGAGCAGTCAGGACATCACACCACAGACAGAACGTCATCACATACAGAACACACCTGCCCTCAAGGCTGGATACGTCAATTCGTCATTGCGCGTACATCACATACATACTCGGTTATACTCAGCGTAACTGACATTCACCACCAGCAACAACATCATTTAACAGCACCTGCCGGTATTAATTAATTCCCGATAGAGACATAAAAATTCCCACAACAGTTCCACCCGCACAATATGCAGGAGAAATAATATCTCCCGCAAACCCCCACCTCCCGCAATAGCAACATACTCGGCGTTCACCACGTGGAAAACTGGAATGTGCCCACTTCGCTTTAACATTGGCATCATACAGCAGCCCGGACATCCTGACAACAACATTATCGTCAACAAACAACAGCCAACAAATCTCCCGCGCACACCTTCTTATCTAGTTACGGGAGAACTGATCATATGGATAGGAGGATTGCACGATAGCCATCTACAGTACGCATCACAGGAGGAACGTTTGTCCAACGTTGCTCCCCTTCCCTCTCCCACGACGTCATACGGAAACAGCCAAAATCTACATACATCATTTACACGTAATAACAGTCGATATTATTAAGAGAGCAAGATGCCCGCATTGTCGTCAGTCACGAGTAGGATTTTGCTACCGAAATGTTGAATTCGATAATGGATTGATCAAAGTTACGACAGCATCCGACAGGTCATCTGCGCTCTAAAGTAACTCTGTCCCGCCCACGGGCTCGGCCATTGCAGAGCGAAATACCCTCAAGGTTCGATAAAGTTGACATCACGCCGCCTCCCCCATTCCCGCACCTGGCGGCCATAAAAACGTCACCTTCACCACAGCGCAAGTATCATCCACAGATAACCAGCCACGCGTATTAGACTCAAAGTACCAACATGTCAAAAACATAGACACTCAGGTTGACTGTATTCACCATCTCCAAACGACGACATTGTAAATTGTAACACTGTGTGCACCCACTTCCGAGTTGTACTGTAATTTAACTGTTATTAAATGGTATTAATGTGTCCGGTCTAGGCAGGGACGGAGCTAGTTCTACCCATCTAGGAGAATGCTTGACAGCGCTCCCGCTCGAAAAACGCAGCCATCTTGTCGGGATCAGTAACTTTGATCTAGCGCCTGAATAGATCTGTTTAAACCACACATCAAATTACTTACAACTTTACTGTTATATTTTTGATTAAGAATACAACTGCTCTACCGTGCTACAAATGATTAGCGCACGAGCCGGTAAAGCGGCATCAAAAATCTAACAGTATAATTACAAGGAGAATTTCAAAAATTCTCTTCTCTGCGTTCCAGTCCATAATCATCACGGACTGAGAACTACCTTTACAGACAACTATAAGACGCATGTTTAAGAACCCGCGCAAATAGGGACATTGTTATAAAACGAAATCTTGGTATAACGTATATATATTTCCATATCTCGCATCAACAAAAGACTACACCTCAGCAACAGTATCTCAGTCATTGCATATTTGAAGGGTTAATTACTTAAACTAGTGCCAGAAGATTATTTAATTCAAGCTATGACAGTCTCATAATTCCTGGATCAGATCTGTCAATCAAGCATCTGACGACACAATCACATGACGTAACATCAACTGATGATACTATAAAATGACGTCACTAAAGGTTTGACTTTTGTCGACATAGTTTGAATCCGAAGTCTTTTCGCATAATATTATATTTACTATCTCTACTATTTTAGTAGATAACTTTCAGATCCGGAATGGATCTCTAAACGTTGATCAAGTTCTTGTTCTTTTTACTACTCCTCATTCAGTTTTCATCCAATCTTGCTGAAACTTCAGGTACCTATTCTAGGGATATCTACCCACATCCGTAAGAGAACCCGATTTTAGATACATTTCCCTGCTTGTTATTAGTACGGTGCCACACCCGTAAATTTTTTTACATCGCTACTCCTCCTTTGATAACAAATGCCGTTTGATTAAAGTTGAGAGGCATATTCTATGGCTAACTTTTGATGTCATTATTTTTCAATTCACTGCCCTGCTGTGTTTCAGTACGGCGCCCACAACGCATTACAATGAACACTCCACAAATAGACACACGACATTCGCTCCAGTTGTGCTTTCGTCCATATCAACGTACAACGATGCCTGGCTATTCCTTAAGTAAATTCATCATGTGACGTGGACAAAATGGCGCTGCTCATGTATAACACAGGATTGCAATATGTGTGCCTAGAACAATTCGCGCTTGTTCTCATGTCACTACAATCGCTAGCAACTGACCCATGCTTTGACAAATCGCTTGAAATCGCGTCGTAGAAGCGCTCCTACGACTGGAGATTTTTCGACATTAGACCTGGGACTGATCGCTTGTGCACCCATATCAGATTCGGCTTGGAGTTGATGTATCGGATGTGAAAGCCAATCCGCAATGAATTGCATTGCAAGGGTAACAAAAGCAAAGCGTGAGACAGCTGTTTAACCGACCCGAATCACATGTTGGCTGACGTCACAATCAAAATGACCTATGTGTTGACTGTGTAATTCCTAGTCTTACTATGCAGAAGTGTTTAGTGACACTGGTAGAATATGCTTTCACAAACAGTGTATAGCGTGATGGTCATTCTATGAGGAGCACATCAGATGAAACCAGGCAACGTGGGTTCAGATGATGATGGTGATGTTGTTGTTCTTGTTGTTGTTGTTGGTGGTGGTGGTGGTGGTTTTGTTGTTGTTGGCGGCGGCGCCGGCCATGGCAGCGACGACAACACTGGTGACGACGACAACGACGATGTGACAGTGAAAGCTTTGGCTCAAATCTTGCGCGTCCTTATAACCATAATATGTTTTGTTCATTTCAGCGTATAATGAGAAATATAAGTAAGTACAGACCGAACATTGAGGCTTTATCAACTAGCGATCGGCGGAAATGAAGTGAAGTAATATGGTAAAGTGGACTAAGTAATCGAAAAGATCACCTCGAAAGTCGCATAGATCAAAGTACATCATTCCAAAATACCATCAATCGAAAAGAGGTAAAACAAGAACAACGCGTCGTAATGATAATGTTATTATTACCGGATCCGATGTCAACGTGAAAGACTGTGATGGCCAAACACCAGTATTTCATCCAGTTGTGCATTGCAAGCTAAATGTTGTGAATCGTCAATGCGAAAAACTGGCTCGTGTAGAACGTTTTTTAATAACGCATTATTTTATTTACATTATTGCCTAAGTATCACTGAACTGCTAAGCATAGATGATGCAAATGTTAATGACACAGACATGGAAAGCAACGGTGCATTATGTCAAGCGGTGATACATGGTAAAACAGATATCGTTCAGCTTCTTTTGATCAATGGTGCAGAAGTCGAAGGAAATGAAAGCAGTGATAGAACACTCTTGCACGAAGCAGTGATATATAATAAACTAGGCATTGTTCAACTTCTAATCATGCATGGCGTCAAGGTGGATGTACGTGATATTGAAGGTAGGACTCCGTTACACGATGCTGTGAGAAAGGATAGGAAACATATTGTGCAGCTTCTGGTTAATAATGGAGCGACTTTAAACACAAAGGATAGCAAAGATAGAAGCCCGTTACATGATGCGGTGAGGAATGATACGCTAGATGTACTGCAGCTTATAGTCAATCTGGGGGCTGATGTAAATATAATCGATAGGAGAGGTAGATCCATCTTACACGAAGCAGTGATACACATTAGGCTACACATTGTTCGGTTTCTACTGAAACATGGAGCCGAGGTGGATGCCCATGATTTTGAAGGCAGGACCACATTACACGAAGCTGTGAGAAATGATATACCGGACATCGTACAGCTGCTAGTTAATAGTAGGGCGGATGTAAATGTGAAGGACAGGCAGGGAGTAACCCCGTTGCACATAGGAGTAACACGTTGCAGCATAGGTACTGTGGACCTTTTAACCGGCTATTCAACTAATTTTCATCTAACGGACAGTATTTCATCACAAGATGCATTGCTAGATGATGGTACTCAGTTAAATAATGCGGTGACACGTTATAGCCTAGGTATTGTGAAGCTTCTCATTGATAGCGGAGCCAATGTCAATGCACAGGACAATATGCGCAGAACTCCACTCCATTATGCTCTTAAACATAATATATGTAGTACACTCATTATTTTGAAGCTTCTATTTAACAATGATGCCGATGTTGATGCTAAAGACAATGCTGAGAGAACTCCCTTACACGATGCTGCAAAACATTCCATTTATACTATCATACCATTTTTGATAGAAAGAGGAGCTAATGTGCATTGTCAGGATATCAATGGCAGAACTGCTCTTCATGAGGCGGCTCTTTATGGTGACGGAATGACGATAAACATATTATTTGAAAGCTCTGACCTTCATTTACCAGATTTCTATGGCAACAATGCAACAGCTTATGTAATACCAAGGGGTGAGTGTACGAATATATTGCATTATTTATGAAAACACATTCAGATGTAGGTTTAAACAAAATCTATCAGGTTTTGGTCTGACAAAATTGTGATTCCTCATAAGCACAATGCCCCTAAAATGCATTTGCTATTGCACCTTGCTTGTATTAAGAAAGCGCTCGTGTCTTTGCTGAAAACATTGTTCTATTCCACTCCCCTTGACTTGTCTATCCGTTTCAAAATGGTATGCCGAAATAATTCTGTGCTGAAATCTCTCTCGCTTCCTAACCAGCAGGCTTCTCTTTGCGGGTAACACGATTATTTTCTGCGAGAACGAATTTGTTCCATAAAATATTTTGATATTTATATCTATGTATCCAGACATTAGATGGCTGTTACATATCTATAGCAACAAGTTGTAACTCATGTGATTAATATCCATGAAGAGATAGTATAGAATGGTGTTCCAATTCATGAATTCATTCCCTCACTCAATCATATGACGTCATAATCAACTACGCGACGTGTAGGCTTACGTCATAATCATAATCATGACGTCATGAAATATTAGATTAAGCCCGTCTTTAACGCTTAATAGTCCGATACGTTGTACGAATTGTATGTTTTTGCTATTTAAGAAACATGCTGTTGAAAATGGGTCTCAGTAGGTTGAAATGACTTCATCGCCTCCCATAAATGATGTAACCAAATGAGGCCGTTAGAAATATGAGATGAGATGAATTGGAGATAGGATTCTTTTTCTCAACACCGCTTTATGTAAATCCTGGCGGCTATGCATAAGTATGTGGTAAATTATGCAACGCAATCTAGAATGTGCAGTCGTTTGCTCGCAATCGCAAATCTCCACACTTTCATCAATTTTGCCGTTTGGCACCCGCTAATTAGCAATCTCACATTGGAAATTTGGTTGAAATCTGACTAACGGTTTTGCTGGTTTTGCTTGAGATAGCTGGACGGACGGACAGACTGATAGACATACAGACTGCTCGTCACATGGACTAACAAACGGATGGATACAGTTTGAATATCCCCACTATTTGTCTAACGTGTGGCGATGATAATGTGTAGATATCTTAACGTGTGAAGATAATCACAGAATATGGTGACCATAATGGTGGAATCCAGTTTTAGCTATGCCCCGCCCATCTTTAGCTAACCTCCACCCACACTTCGCCAGTATTGGGATCGATCGATCCCTGAAAATCCTGACTATCAATTTCCAGAAAGCTATTCAGGTAAGCTGTTGAATCCTTTGGAACAAATTTGACTGGGTGCTGTTGCTGTCTATAGTTTAAAAATATCCAACAACAAGTTTATTAAAAAGTAAAATACAATTCGTACAGCAACGCTTAGCCCGTTATCAATTAAACGTTTGTGACGAACTTAGCTACATCATTCATGACGTAATTGATTACGACGTCATCCTATGCGTCACGTAGTTCATTATGACGTCATATAATTGACGTAGAAACTGGATTCTTCCATTGGTGTCCATCTCACTAGAAATTAGACATATATGCAAACTATGATGCACAAATGTCATCCCACGCAAAGCAAAGTCAAGCTATTGATTCTGTCACTCTTCTAGAATTTAAAAGCAAACTCAAGGCTATGTCACCCATACGACAACCCCCTGAGTGGTATTACGTAGGCCCGAGGTTTGCCAACATAATGCTATGCAGGCTCCGAAATGGTTGTAGTTCTTTAAACCGACATCTATTTGACAACTTTCTGTCGGAATCTGCCAGTTGTTCTTATGGGCACAATGATGAATCTACAAACCACTACCTCTTATAGTGTGCCCTTTTCAACGAGCAAAGAGTCGTTTTCCAAACTCAGCTTGCATTGAACGATATTTCTCTTGCTAATCTTACGGTCAACCAGCTTCTATACGGGACTTACACTGCCAACTTGGAAATGAATAAACTGATCTGTAATACGGTATGTCAATACACAATTAACACCAACCGCTTTCAGTAGCTTCCCGTTCGCGAACTTATAGTTTAAGGGGTAAATGGACAGCAGCCCAACACGTACAGGCCGGGGCTAAGGCAGCACCTAGAGCTCATCTCTGCTATTCTTCCATTTGATCTTATTCCTCGCTCTCTCTATCTCTCACCCTCCCCCCCCCCCTTCCCCCCCCCCTCTCTTTCTATCTCGGTCTTTCTTCCTACTCTCCCCCACCTCACACTCAACATCCACACACTTATGCACACTAATAGACTACAATTAATTAAACTATTATGATTTGCCGTCATTTTGTTGTAAAAAAGTTTTGAATAATCTGTATGTGTATGGGAGACACGGGCATAAGACTCTAAGTCTTATCGTGCTTCCATCTGAACAAAATAGATCACGTTTAAACCAAGGTCAAGCTATCTAGAAAGAACACAACGACACAGTCAAACTGGTTTAGTATACATCTGAACATATGGCATTGGTTTACGGAGGGTGGGGGACGTGGGGTGGGGTGTGTGCGGAAATATGCATTATTTCATGCGGATTCATTTCTGGATCGGACCTGCTTTGTTCACCCTCTACAATTTAATATGTCCGCCAAGATTCAAAATGGCCACCAGTGCGATCAGAATTAATACTTCCAAGGTTCTAGAAGACATAGGGGCCTATAAATGCAAACTTTGTATCTACTAGACGTGGATTATGTACATTACAATAGTGTCAGATACAAAGTCGAGATATGAGACCATATGGCCTCCACCATTTTTACTATGTGAAATATGCACAGCTTTCTGATGCCATTAGCATAAACAGTTGGTGTCTTTATTATAGTTTGTGGAGCCAATAACTAAAAATAAACATTTACGATATTTGTCCAATGAAAACTGTAGATCGTAGATCACATGACAAAGCAAAATCCAAAGATGACCTCCATATGCGTTGATGACAAAGAAAACCACGTTCAACGCTTTGAATTTTTGACACCCCGCCCACCCCGCCCCGCCCCACAACCCATCCCACTGGGGTGGAGCCAAATGTAAATTTCCTTTTGCACTCCACAATCATATGGGTAACTCACATACCAAATTTGGTTGAATTTCGTCCAACAGTGTCAGAGGAGTTGCATTGCAATGAATTTCATGACCTTTTGACCCCATCCACCACACACACCCCTCCCCACCCTGGAGCTGGGACAAATGTAAATGTGTTCACGCACTCCACATTGATATGGGTAACTCGCATACCATATTTCTTTTAATTCCATCCAATGGTTCCGGAGGAGTTGCGTTACAATTATTTTTTTACCTTTTGACCCCCATCTCCACTCACCCCTGGGGGCGGGGCTAAATGCAAATGTGTTCATGCACTCCACATTGTTACGGGTAGCTCGCATACCAAATTTGGTTAAATTATGTACAACAGTTTAGGAGGCGATGCGTTACAATCAATTTCCGTAGGGTAAAATTTGACCTTTTGACCCTAACCAGCCCATGGGGGCAGAGCCAAATGTGCATAGCCTCTTGTACTCCGCAATCAAATGGGTAAGGAAGATATCAAATTTGGTTGAATTCCGTGCATCGGTTTCAGAGGAGTTCCGTTACAAGTGATTTGACCTTTTAACCCCTGCCACACCCCCTGGGGAAGGAGCCAAATCTAAATATCGTCTTACAAAGCGTAATGATATGGGTAACCCACATACCAAATTTGGTTGAATTCAACCCAATGGTTTGGGAGGAGATAGCATGATGGACGGACGGACATACAGATGGACAGACGGGCAGACGGACGGAGAAGATTAAAATATCCCCTACGTTTTTTTAAAACGTGGTGATAATAAAACGTGTGCAAATCTTAATCAGTCACTATGAGGCTGATCATGGCCAAACTGATGGAAGGTTAGACATGTCTTTTAATCTTTATCGCATTGATGACAAATGGTTAAATGGCAATAGGAGAAAAGATGTACAGTTTGGAAGCATCGTTGCTGAAAGCTGTTGCTCTATTAGATAGTGAAAGCTTATATCACCATTGCTTCTAAAATAACAATAATTTATCATATGAAATACAACGGAACATCGTAATCTAACATGTCCGCGCTCCAGGCCTTAAATCCAACTGCCATCGGGTTTAGGAAAATATCAGTTAGAATTCCGTGTCTTTATTTGAACACGAATGTGTCATTGCTAAACATAGCATCTAGTTTTGCTAGTGTAAGCCATTTTTCTTAGCTGTAGCTATTCTCTGTTACATCACAAGTGAAAAGACAGGTCCAGGAAAAATGTACACGAGCACATATCCACCGTCTGCTGATGCAACCCGTTTTAAATTCCATGACACAATCCATAATCCAATCGTGCAGCTTTAGAGCGTGTGGTCCACATAGGAGAGAATGTCCCACAGTTTTAATGTTCAACCCCCGAGAGTTTGATCTGACTATTTTGGTAGGCAGTCCATTGTCTGGCCTAGACATGGCCTGCTCGATAAGCAGTTCTTCTAACGCGTTGCACAAGAGCTGACATTTCTTAATGGAGCTATTCCATTTCGCGAACAAGTGCTTTTTGTCATCATTGACGTTTGCCATGCTAATAGACCTTTCCAGTTTTAGCTATGCCCCGCCCATCTCTATCGAAGTTCCCCTCACCTCTCGCTCGTGTTGGGATCGAAAAATATACAGGTACGCTATTGAATATTTTGGAACTAATTTGAATGGGCGCTGTTGCTGCCTATGGCAGAAACAGCGTCCAGGCAAATTAGTTTCAAAATATTCAACAGCATGTTTATTAAATAGTAGAGCTATACAATTAGCACAACGTGTCGGACTATTACGAGTTAAAAACGGGCCAAATAGAATCATTAATGACGTAATGATTATGACGTCATCCTACACGCCGCTTAGGTGATTGTGACGCCATATGACGTAGATGGATACTCTGGAAAGGTGACAACAAATAGTTCCAGAAATTCCATGCACACTATGATCTTCTCGATTAGTCTCCCAAGCTTAGTGAATCTGTTTGGCAAGTGCAAATATTGTTTGATCATACGCCAGTACAGGAACCAGTGCAACATTACGGTAAGCAAGAGCTGCTGTGACGACATCCATGGCTAGACAAATCATAATCGCTAATGTGCGATACCAGGAAATAGAGAAAGTAGAGCATTTGTGTATGTGTGTTTCGCTGGTTTAGTTTGAATTTCTGCATGCTAAGCTGACAAGGTTAGAATATTTAGTTTGGTTTCCCGCTTTTTAGCCTACTAGAAACTGGTTTAAACCACTCGTATTCGTCACTGACAACATGATTAATGGTAAGATTGTGTGTTGATATATCCGCTGCCGCAAAAGGTACCGATGAATCCTTTCCATTAACTACTGATATGATATTTCTATAGAAATCTGGTAATCAAACCATGCTTTTGGTCGTGGAATGTTTAAGTGCAATATCCGTTTGTGGGATATGACATTTTCCTGAGCTACGATGTTAAATTGAAGTTTCATGAAATGATCCTGATGACCTAATAGAGCTAGGATTATGGTCAATATTATCAATAGCTGAAACGGTAAGACCAGAGAGGGGTATGCAGTGCCAATTCACCTTCCAGAGTACCCACCCATCATATGACGACATAATGAACTGCGTGATGTGTACAATGACATCATAATGAATGACATCGATAAGTACATCACGAACGCATATTTGAAGACGGTCTATGCGTTGTTGTACAAATTGTTTGCTTTTACTATTTAATAAATATTCTGTTGAATATTTTGAAACTAATTTGACTGGGCGCTGGCAGCAACAGCACCCAGTCAAATTAGTTACAAAATATTCAACAGCCTCCCTGTATAGTTTTCAGGAAATTGATAGCTTGATCATTTGGGGATCGATAAATCCGAACACGGCGAGGTGTGGGTGGAGCTTAGCTAGTGATGGGCGGGGCATAGCTAAAAATGGAACGGTCCATTGGTTTAATACACGAACTGTGCTGTTGAGGTCAGATAATAGACGAAGCGCTCAATCGTATGATACACATGAGGTCAAATAGCTTATCCACAAGACGTTTTAGGAGTTTGAGCATGAATAATTTCTGGTATTTAACATTGTGAAGTTTTATGAGTTTAGAAACTGACAAGTCTGTCTGAGTGGAAATGTCTGGAAATAGTTTTTAGTATTGTGGACTAAGGCAAAAAGAGGCATTGGAACTGATTCTTTTAGACGACCATGCTGGAAATGTCCTGTAAAATTATGCTGTGCATCAAAACGTATTAATTCAGCCCACTTTGCTAAACAAAACCATCCGCATCTAAAGTCTTTTCACGGGCATCAGCCGGGGCTAGCATGATGGCCTCATCAAATTCGAGTAACACACGTCTGCCTCGTTTGTAAACAATATGCGGAATATTTTAAAACTGTTTGGTACGGGCATCGAGTCAAATTAGTTTTAAAACAGTCAACAGGTTAGGTGTATAGTTACCATGGCAGTTATAGTTACCAGAGATCTTAGCTGGAAATGGTGTAGCATTGCGAAAACTGGATTCCCCCATTAGCGAAGAGCGTCTCCATTTGATTTTTTTATTATCCTAGTGTTATCTGGTGTGTTAGACGAAGGAGTTCTTCTACGAATCTATGCTGTGGTAACACATATAGGGGCCTACTCGTGTTTTCAGGTAACCCAAAACGGCGCGCAAGCCTACATGCATACGTGCACATTCTGGCATATATTGCTAATTCAAATATCAATCCCTACTTGCGGAGACTGACCAATGTGGATTTCATCTTAATTGTCTTATATCGCCAATGGACCTTTCCGGTTTATCCATCAATCATATGACGTCATAAATAAACTGCGTGGTGTATATAATGACGCCATAATCAATTACAGCATGAATGACTTAAACGCTTAATAGTCCTACACGGTGTACGAATTGTATGTCTTTACTATTTATCAAACAATCTATCGAATATTTTGAAACTAATTTTATTGGGCGGTATTGCTGCCATAGGCAGCAGCAGCACCCCGTCAAATTAGTTTCAAAATATTCAACAGCTTACATGTATACGTTTTCTGGAAATTGATAGTAAAGGAGCGAGGTGTGGGTGGAGCTTAGCTAGAGATGGGCGGGGAATAACTACAAGTGTAAAGGTGCATTGGGATACTTCCTATTTAATATGTTCCTTATCCAATGATCAAAATAGCACTTACCAATGTGCATGTGTAGTTCACCTCACGTGGTGTTTGGTACTGATACAATGATGGCATGTAACGATTCAATATCAGTCACTTCAGACGTCAGGCAGGCTGGCAGACGGGAAGGCAGGCAGGCAGGCAGACAGACAGGTAGGCAAGCAAGCGGGCGGGCAAGCAGGCAGGCAGGCAGGCAGGCAGGCTCACTTTCGAATATATATTACATGACGCGGTGAGTGCATCCTTAACGAAGTAGATACTGTATCAATCACCTAGTATTTTGTCTCATATACGCTACACTTATGTAGAACTATCACTGGTATTATATTCATCTTAATATTTCACAGACCATGTGTAGTTGACACGATTGTCAGAAAGTTACTTGGGCAGAGCCAGTTCCGTTTAGTACTATATATTGTGCGCGCTGGCCTGTATCCTGCATCAAGCATGTTCAACGATTGCCAGGAGAGATCTGCGGCCACAAGAGGCATATCAAGTTCGAACGTGAATATTCTAGCTCACTGCATCAGCAGACTCAATCAAGTCCAACCATTGAGGATTATGTGTAGAGACAAAGTTAGGAAGGCTATATTTGAGGCTTCGGATGGGTTTGAAATTGTCTCCGGTATTCAGAGTATTAGAATAATTCCAGAAGTAATACGAAATTTTCTTTGTTTGGAGAGACACGAATCGCTGCGCGATACTGATATATAGTATAATAATCACATGTTCAAGTTAACCCCTCTTATGTCAACAGCGCCACCAAGCGATCCAAATCCTACTTATATCAATTAACTCTTTAATTGTTATGATTTCTGTAGAGGAAATTGAAATCTTTGCTCAGAGAATATCACAAGGCATATGAGGTTATATGAGTTTATATTGCTAAAACTGTATCTATACCGAAATATGCTTGTATTTATACAAATAGACAGAATTAAAGTAAATGGTACTAATAGTATACAGAACCTAATAATTTTAATTCTTTTATCGTAATTGTCTTTGTTGGCAATGAAAGGTAAGTGTCGTTGTTGTTGTTGTTGTTGTTGTTGTTGTTGTTGTTGTTGTTCATCATCGTCGTCGTCGTGTTGTTAGTTGTGGTGGTTTTTGTGGTACTGTTGTATAGCGATTGCATAATACATAATCTTTAGCTATCCATGTACAAACAGATTTCGATCGAGTATATGCACGAAATAGTTAATATATGGGTACTAATATTATACAGATATCGTCATTACTTCTGTGTCGTTATTGTTCTTGCTGATATTGATGAGTACATTATTTTGGTGATAACTATTGTTGTTGTTGTCGTCGTCGTTGCTGCTGTTCATCGTGGTCCGTGTCATCGTGTTGGTATTGGTTGTGCTGGTGTATAAGAATTGTATTAACATAGTATGTAGACATTTATGTACAGAGCGAAAACATTTCAATTAAATAATACTTGCAAGGATACTATATAACTATATTAATACTATTGTTTTGATTCATGCTGTTAATGTTGTTGTTGATGCTGCTGTTATTACAGTTGTTATTACTAGGCAGTAGAGGTGCGGAATGCTTGATTGAGTTGACGCGATGCGTGACATCAATCCTTTCACATAAATTATGGTAAGATTTTCACAAATTGTCTATGCTGTGTGGGTCCCATAGGGTTATAATGCGTAACGACTCGCGAGGCTCTAATGCGTGCGCACTGTTGAAATCTGTGTGGCGGGTCCATACATGGTGCACGCATCCCCACCAAGCATATATGTATAGGTGTATGCCCTTTGTCATCTCACCACCTATACCACTTATATATATTAGCAGCTGACCAATACGTTAACTAATATCCCATTCAGAAATACATGAGACAAACTCTTTTTTAAATCTCAAAACAATTCCGGGTTGGTCTGAGAATTAGTGTGCCCTTTCTCTTCCAGCACCAGCATATATGCGTGTCAGCTTTCTTCAACTTATATTATCTCTAGAAATGTAGGAGACGCTTTATGAGACCATCTAAATCTGAAAGTTTTTCGGGGGATGACTCAGAAGTCATTTATTCTTCAACACCTGTATATATTTGCAAGCAACATATCAATGGATATTCCCTGCTGGGGAAAGGCACGAGACACCCCCAGACGCTATCTAAACTTCACATATTTTCTGATGAAACACAAAGGTGCTATCTCACCACAAACACAGCCACACATTCAAGTAAGATGCGAGCTTATATTAACTCCAGGCATGCTAACTCAAGCTACCTGTAATGGACGAGCCAGATTTTGCTATGCATCTGCCATTCCTAGCCAACTCTGCCCACGCTTTGTTCGTTTTAGGATCTATCGAACCCTGAACCCCCAGAATCTCAATATCCAGAAAACAGAATACAGGTAAGCTGTTGAATAATTTAAAAATAATTTGACTTGGTGTTGTTGCCACCTATGGCAGCAACAGCGCCCAGTCAAGTTAGTTTCAAAACATTCAACAAAATGTTTATTAAATAGTAACTTTAGAATACAATTTATACAAATTGTGTTAAGCGTTTATGGTGGACTTGGGTATGCCATTCATGACGTATTTGTTTGTGATGTCAGCATACCCGTGGCACAATTGATTATGATGTCATATGCTTGACTTATAGACTGGTTTCATCCATTATGTCTTTATCGCATAATGTTTAAACTGAAGCTAAAGGTAAGCAAGATGACCTTGATAAGTGCACATTGTATCGATGCAAGACGAGATACGGTGTTATCAGTCACTTACTCACTTATATAATGTGGTAAATGGATAACTAATCAATATATCAGGAATATTAAGAGAATGGCGGGAGCCGAGCTGTCACTCAACTATATGACGTCATAATTAAATACGTTACGTGTAGCATGGCGTCACTATCAAAATGCGTAATGAATGACGTATCTCGCTCTGCCATGAATATTTAAAAACAAGTCATGTGTATGTATTGTATGTCTGTGATAAATTTACAATTTAAATATATATTCTGCTGAATATTTTGAAACTAAAGTAATTTTACTGGGCGCTGTTGTTGCCATAAGCAGCAACAGCACTCAGTCAAATCAGGTTCAAAATATACAACGGTTTAATTGTATGTTACCTTGAAAATGGAATTCTGAGAATTCACGGCTCAACGTATATAAATCTATTCAATGACGCGCAAATACTGGGCGGAGCTTAGCTATAAATGGGCGGGGAATAGCTTGAAAGGGAGCCTTCTATGACAAATGATAAAGCAGACCATGGTTAAGTAAAAGATGAACTGGCATTTATTTTTCAACAAACTGAGTCAAACAACATTTTCTAGTATTTATTTTGGCTCAGAATGTTTGTGAGCCTATAATGTGTCGCTGCTTCTCTATCTAAAAATTATTTGCTTATATCGTGATAACCAAATTTAATCACAAAATAATTGCCAAAAAGGGGCCTATTCTGGTGGGCGTCCTTGCACAAACATGCCCACCAGAATACACCCCTTTTTGGCACTCCATATATTGCCAATTAATCCATGCCCCCTGGAAACCCCCTGACTTGTGCGGTCCAATTAAAAAGCACGTCTATTGCACCAGATGGCTAGTGAGATTGACGACGAAGACGTGCCAGAGCATATACAATGGCAAACAGTAAAAAATACATTTCTAATCATCCATTTTAAAATGACAGCTGTTGTCTTAAACATACAAGTCATACGCCATGACTAGAGAGACCGTCGTGGTAGCATGAGCTGCAACGGGGTGGTTTGAGCGCCTGGCATGCTAGTCTGTTGCATTATGGATGTCAGAGGCGCAATTGGCCGGGCCCGACAGGTGTTGTTCTCATGTGTCGAACGAGTTTACACACCAACTAGATTAGTTTGTGATAGATATATTCCTGTCTACAGTAACAAATACCACTACACTTATGTGTGCTTACAGGGTTTTATTTGCTATCACACTGATATTTTGCCGAAACATCCCAAAATAGCTATTTACAGCTTTACGAAAAACATTAAGGTTCATGATTTAAACATTGAAAATCGGGATTTTACCCCTGGATGCACTAGTATATTGTGTTAGGATCATATTAGTAGAAAGCTTCTGGAAAATATCTTATAACAACGCAGATTTTGAGCTAACACAAACTCACTATATTTGCACTATATCCCCAAAATACGCAAGTACTGGTGTTGAGGGCATTGCACAATTCGGTAAAGCTCCTGAGACAAACTGTGAACATTCACAATCATTCCACTGTACTCGCTAATACAGTGGTCTAGGTGCGTTTCTGAAAAAAGTGTCTTAAAGTATTGAATATTAATGATTTGGATTGTAGGTAAATGTGTGTAAGAATTTTTGGACACAATTGTTAAAATTAGTCGGCGGCGGCGGCGGAAGTGGCGGTGTCGTCATCATCGTTATTGTAATTTCTCCCGCTATCGCTGGGCACTGTGCTCGTGCATACGCTAGGAATTTATTCGTCGAAGGCCACCATCATAGGGCAAACTGCACCGGTGCCAGAGCCGCACTCGATGCTCATGCTCGTTGACTAACACTCCTCGTGGATGACAGAGCATCAATCATCCAGGCTCGACGGCTGGTGCTCTTGTGCCTCAAGCGAGGTCAGCAGCCGCAGTAGTAGTACTTGAAACATATCCTATTTCTGCATATTTTCTGAAATTTCCTTACGTTATGACTGTAAATGCTATATGGAATTGCGTTACTATTTCATCAAGCCTTTCTATTAGCAACACATAATTTTATTATTATAGATTTTCCTATGTGGGAAATACGACTACTGTATCAGACTGCCACTGTTAGTAGCCAAGGGAACGTTATTTTAATCTAAAACAAACAGTATTTCGACATATTTAGCGAAATTTATACAATTTTGTAGGGAAAACGTAATATATAATGCTATTATTAATTAATCAACATGGACATATGTCTCTCACTTTTGCCTGTTTAAATAATCAATAATTGAGAGGACATCCAAAGCATGACACTGTCACTTTGTGCCAATATTCAATAGCTGAATGTGTATTGGTTCAGTCTGTCAGTTTGTGTGTATGTCACTTTTGACTGGTACAGTAATTGACACTGAAGATGGCCAAAAAGCGGCCGCTTTGGCAATAATCAAAATTGACAACATGTGTCTATAATGTATGCCCCTCTATTTCTACAGGATAATTGATAATACCTGCGTCTATAATTTCATTAATGTGCGGCTATCCCAACAGAGGTAATGGATAATTTCGGCACTCACATGTGCGTCTATTACTACAGGGGTAATCGATAAATCTGCATCTATAAGTTCACCAATGTCCATCTATTGCTACAGGGTTAATCGATAAACCTCTATAATTTCACCAATGTGTGTCTATAAATCAGCCAAGCAGAGCATGTGTCTATCGCTATTGGCCTTAATCAACATCGATTGACAGCTGGGTTTTTTAATTTATGCGTTTCTATCGCTATAGGCCATAATCGATAAATGTTCCATAAATCAGCCAATCAGATTGGCGTGTTTGTACAAGGACACCTACCAGAATACGCCCTGTTTTGGCACTCCATATTTGGGCAAATAATCCACGCCCCCTCGAAACTACGTGACTTGTGAGGGTCAATAAAGAAGCGTGTCTTTCACACCCATTACCCTGATGCTCTGTATTGAAGGGTTAGATAAGGCTATTCTCAGACCAGTTATTTTTTCTAAGCTAATAACTGGTCCATGTTTACTTACTTTAGCCATTTAACCCGTATAAACCAGAAGCAACATTTTCTTTATGATGTAAGAAAGACTACGTTGATATGTTGGCAACAGGTCCCAGTCAAATTAGCTTCAAAATATGTAATAGCTTTCCGTTTAATTGTCTTGACAGTTAGACGCAGGAATTTCAATGTTAATGAGTTATGTTGCCACGATTTGGTAACGCATAAAATGTAAACTATTTGTATAATTATTTTCATACCATGAGTTTGGAACTGCCATCCAACTACCGGTACAACGAGAATGCACACCCATCATCTCAGCAAGGGCGGACACCACCCAGGGGCATAGTGCACCATAAAGACGTGTGTTGGTGATCTATCCCATAATGATGCATTAGTAATATGATTAGGCTAGACAATTTAGACGCGAACCAGGGACTGGGACGGCTGGGGATAGTCAGACACCAGGTTACATTTCATACGAACGCGACTCGTACAGGCCTGTCCTCTACACTTTATGATTTCTTAAAGTTTCAAGCCTACGGCAGCAATGTCTTCCAATCCAATTATCTTCAAATTATTCAATAGCACATTTTTATATCGTCTTCAAAATTGGTTTCTTTTTGGAAAAATATAACTGATTTATGAGTTGTACTATAGGTGTAGCATATACGTATGTAACTTGAGGTTATGCAGGGGCCCCAAAATTAAGACAAAAAATAATTTGTGAGTCATTTTTGAGTTTGGGGACTCTGGAAATTTGGGGGGGGGGGGGGGCTGTGC